>ONZH01028209.1:0-240847 GCA_900303285.1 Rhinella marina | reverse complement strand
TTTTCAGACGGTGGGTATTAACAGCAGGTATTTTAATAATTTTTGCCAGAGAACGCACAGTACAGTTGCCAATTATAAGGCCTAATATTTTAGAGTTCAAGGTACACAGCCGTGTACTAACTTTTCAGACGGTGGGTATTAACAGCAGGTATTTTAATAATTTTGCCAGAGACGCACAGTACAGTTGCCAATTATAAGGCCTAATATTTTAGAGTTCAAGGTACACAGCCGTGTACTAACTTTTCAGACGGTGGGTATTACAGCAGGTATTTTAATAATTTTGCCAGAGGACGCACAGTACAGTTTGCCAATTATAAGGCCTAATATTTTTAGAGTTCAAGGTACACAGCCGTGTACTAACTTTTCAGACGGTGGGTATTAACAGCAGGTATTTTAATATTTTGCCAGAGGAACGCACAGTACAGTTGCCAATTTAAAGGCCTAATATTTTATAGTTCAAGGTACACAGCCGTGTACTAACTTTTCAGACGGTGGGTATTAACAGCAGGTATTTTAATAATTTTGCCAGAGAACGCACAGTACAGTTGCCATTATAAGGCCTAATATTTTAGAGTTCAAGGTACACAGCCGTGTACTAACTTTCAGACGGTGGGTATTAACAGCAGGTATTTTAATAATTTTGCCAGAGGACGCACAGTACAGTTGCCAATTATAAGGCCTAATATTTTAGAGTTCAAGGTACACCAGCCGTGTACTAAACTTTTCAGACGGTGGGTATTAACAGCAGGTATTTTAATAATTTTGCCAGAGGACGCACAGTACAGTTGCCAATTATAAGGCCTAATATTTTTATAGTTCAATGTACACAGCCGGTGTACTAACTTTTCAGACGGTGGGTATTAACAGCAGGTAATTTTAATAATTTTGCCAAGAGGACGCACAGTACAGTTGCCAATTATAAGGCCTATATATTTATAGTTCAAGGTACACAGCAGTAGTGCCAAATATAGTTGGTATGTAGGCAGAGCACCTAATACACCACTAATGCCTCTCTCTGTCCCTACTCCAGCAGCTATCCCTGAATACAGCAGCCGTTCTCTGTAAAGTCTATATTGTAGTAAGCTATCACTGAAGTGCACTATAGTAGCCCTGATAAGGGCTTTTAATCACGCTCCTGCCTGTCCAACAGCTAAAACCTGTCTCTCCCTTCTCCAGCCTCTGTCCCTGACTAAGTTCACGCAGCATATGCGTACGAGCAGGAAGAGCTGAGTTTTTAATATTCGAGGTCACATGGTTTTTCCAGCCAATCCATGTAGACGCCGTTTTCGCGCTGCCAGCGTGCTCAGCGTGCCTGTCATACCCCCCCTGCATGGTGATTGGTGGAAAAAGAGCGCCAGGGAAGGTGGGAGGGGAAACGAATTCTAGGTGCGCCATCGCCGTTATACTCGAATTAAATCGAGTACGCCGAATATCGTAGTATTCGATCGAATACCAGCTCGATCGAACACTACTCGCTCATCTCTAGTCATAACCCCTGGAAATGAGCAGTGATGGACAAATGAATCAAGCCAACAAAGGGAGCAATATGGACAATTACAAAACATTAGTGGGTGCCTTAATTAATTAATTTTATCTACATGATAATTGCCACTTGCTGGAGTGAAACAACCCCTTTGACTCTTTCTAGGTATTCTATTGTTATTTCCAGTAGTCTACCGTATATTAGTTTTCCTTTTATTGTTTTATTTACACACACTTTTACTCATTGCTCCTCTGAAGTTCCCCATTAATTTTAGACTTCGCTAACTGGCTATTGAGTTGGGCTGAACTATCTGCACATTGTAAAAAAATTCCACAAGTAATAAATCACTTTTGACTCGGCAAGGCCCGCCATCCTTCCTTTATTAAGATAATGCATCACCGCTAACACATTCACGTCTCCTTGTGCTTTCAGCTCTGCAGGACTGATGGCGGGCTGTTTGTTACTGTGAGTAAAATAAAGACGAAACAAAATACTTAAGACTGGACAATATTACCTGTGCATTCTGGAGCTCGAGGGGCTACGCAAAATGGATAAGTGAGTACAGAAGCAGTAGATCTTCTTTAAAGAGACGGCATCCACTTACTGTTATTTATTACCCGGTACCGCTGATGTTTTCTATACGGAGCAGGCACTCTGGGCAGTGGTAATTCTCATAATCTAGTTATCTTCTGTCTCATACACAGACATATGGGGTTTTTATTAAGACCAGCGTTTTAGTCACCGTTCTTAATAACCCCTGTGCTGGCGGTGAATCCGCCGAAGTTACGTCGAGGCATCAGCCTCTACATAACTTTGGCGCATCCACTGCCTGTCTAAATCTACACCAGCTTCCTTGCCGCTGTAGATTTAGAACATTTTTTACACCTAAAACAGGCATAGAAAATAATAAATGAGACAGGCCTGGGGGTCCTCCTCCTTCCCGTCCACCTTGTTTAGACCTGGCGTGAGTGGGGAAAAGCCGCAGATTGCGGCACAAATATATATTTGTAAATGACCCCCATAATCTTTTAGGAAACCTGTGTAAATAAGCATGTTTAAGGTATGAACCCATGTTTTTGTTTTTGCAAAAATCATTAGCAGTGGCATAAAAGTGGCATCTTCATCTTCACATTCCAGAAGTCTGCAATTCTTCATTTCCCATCAGCAAGATCACTGTATGTTACCCAGAAATATCTACGTGGAGTCATAAGTGGAGTCATGTAGTGAGTGGTTGACAGGAGGGAGATGCTGCTGCAGGTTTCTTCTTCAGGTATCTGTGAGGCTACATTATATAAAAGAGAAGGGGAAGAAGAAGTGAGCAGATACCTGATTGTCTCAGAGTAGGGACAACACTGGTGTCACACCAAGAAGGGTCTACCTGTGATTCTGGGAGGAAATGATCAGATTTCATCCATTCCGAAAAAGTTGCAGAAAGGGTAAGTGGTAACAAAGCTGTTTTTCTCTGTAGGGGAGGCATGCATGCTTAGTGGTTCTTTGTAGAAGAGGCACCCATGCTTAGTGGTTTTCTGTAGGAGAGGCACTCATGCTTAGTGGTTCTCTGCAGGAGAGGCATTAATGCTTATGGTTCTCTGTAGGAGAGGCACCTATGCTTAGTGGTTCTCTGTAGGAGAGGCACTCATGCTTAGTGGTTCTCTGTAGGAGAGGCACTCATGCTTAGTGGTTCTCTGTAGGAGAGGCACTCATGCTTAGTGGTTCTCTGTAGGAGAGGCACTCATGCTTAGTGGTTCTCTGTAGGAGAGGCACTCATGCTTAGTGGTTCTCTGTAGGAGAGGCACTCATGCTTAGTGGTTCTCTGTAGGAGAGGCACTCATGCTTAGTGGTTCTCTGTAGAAGAGACACTCATGCTTAGTGGTTCTCTATAGGAGAGGTACTCATGCTTAGTGGTTCTCTGTAGGAGAGGCACTCATGCCTAGTGGTTCTCTGTAGGAGAGGCACTCATGCTTAGTGGTTCTCTGTAGGAGAGGCCCTCATGCTTAGTGGTTTTGCACTGATGAGCAAAAGTTCTTATAACAGCACAACAGTTCCTTAAAGTGAACTCGTCACTTTGAAGACATTGTGATATGCAGGCAGCATGTTGTAGAGAAGGAGGAGCTGAGCAGATTAAAATATAGTTGTTGTTTTTTAAAAAAGATTCAGTAAAACTTTCAATTTTCATTTAATTTATTGATCTAAATCTGTTCATTCTGGGCTTAGGAGATCAGTGTCTAGCCCTGTGATTTACAGCTACCTCTATATACAGCTGCCAGTATGACCTGAGTAGGACCGCATACTGGACTCTGAAATTCAGAATGAGCAAAGATTTGGATAAATAAATGACAAGTTTTATTGAATCATTTTCCACAAACCTGTATACCAGTCTTCTCAGCATCTCTTGCTCCAGAACATACCCTACGGACAGAATGAATAGCATATTCAACATTAGAGGTTCCCCTTTAACATTTGGACACCCAAAGGGCTGAGAAATGCATCAAAGACTAGAATGGGTTTCCAGGTGCACAAAAGGCCAGATCAATCCCATTTCACAGTCTATAGGGAAACAACCTTTTTACACTATCATAGAAGTGTCTATTATCCTATGGAACGCATACATCCAGGCTATTTCCTCTGATGGTGGCAGGAGGAGGAAGGGTAATTTTTCTCACTTTGTCTCCTACGCTGGGTTTGTTGGGCACAAGTATTGTAATAGTACTTTGCTACAGATAACGTCACCTGGTCTCAATCTCTCTGGACCCACTTGGTGTCTTCAGCCTCACTCTTCACTGAATTTCTCTCAGGCAACAGTCTGGCCAAAACCTTGGCTGTTCCAGCATTGGCTCTTTTTTCACGTGGCAGCCAAAATGGGCATCTTCACTCTACGGGCTGTGTTGATATTGGGCTTGCTGCAACCCATTGGACCTTTTTCCAAGAATGTGACTTGGCCTACACATCCTCCCTGGCAGGGGTCTGACCTGTCACAACAGGTAGTCTCTCTCATACTACATCTCAGTAATTTAAGACACCAAAAAACAGAATAATGTTGAATTTTCTGAATAATTCTTGTCCAAATCTGACACCCACGATATCCAAGAAGTCCATTGACTGATAATGGTGTCTATTGGTGTCCATCATTTGCATCCAGCATTATTTTTCTTGTCAAGATACCCTCTGATGGTCCACTCCAAGATCCCGATGCAGATGTGAACATAGCCTTATACCGGCTTTTATCAAATCTCCATTACACCCAGAATACAGTATTACTAATGGAAGCAAATACCTTCGAACAAGCAGCTGTTTCACGTAATGCCGCAATCAACCCAGAACGTCTGCCAAAATGTGAATATTTCAAATTGCTCTGTAATACGATAAATATTAAGGTCAAGGGGAACATTTTACCAATCGCTAAGTAGAAAATGCTATAATTAATAGCTGCCACCATACAATCAATAGTGGCTGACAGTCAATTAAAAAGTCTTATGCAAGAATAGATTGAGATTAATCCATCATGAGCCTTCAACATATTTGTTATAATTAGAGCAGCAAAAATACCTGAACGGCCAAAATATGGAATTTTTTTTTTAACTTCATTTTAACCGGTTTTCCTTGGTCCTATTTCTTCACAAGTTCTTGCAAAATTAAAGAAATATTCCATCCAAGAATAGTCTTTCTTCCAAAAACAGCACCACTTCTGTCCATAGGATAGAAGTAGTATTGCAGTTACAGTATGTCAATGGTTAGCCAAGTTGCAATACCAGAAACAACCTATGGGATCAGTGTGGCGCAGTCTTTTAAAGAAATCTGCCATGTTTTTCTAAGCTAAGTTCCTGAAAGAAAAACCGTCTTTAAGAAAAAAGAAAAATTTCATACAGCGTACAGAAATTAAGCATTTTATATATCTTTCGCTCTGCAGTTTAGAAGGGATCGGCTTATAAAAAGTGAGAATTCCTTAGCACATCTTTTGGTACTTTCAGCTTTTAGGTTTACAGTATGTGTTGGCCAATTTTTTTTCTTCATTTTTTATTTATGGATTTTCAAAGATTTTTTTTATTAATTGGCTTGGCAGCTTTTTAACAGCGAGGGTGGCTGGTAAAGGTCAATACAGGCAGGATATAAAATATTCCATATTCACAGAGGCTCTGGTGAATACATAATTCTGCAATCCTTCTCACAGTGTTATATAAATTCTGGAACAGAACGTGGGTGAACTTTTTACATTTACATTTTGGCACAATTTGATCCAGATATCTCAGTTGCTACTCGTCAGTAGTTACTCGCCAGTCAAGAAAGTTAGGCTCTGTTCACACATACAGACTCCCGTTAATGAAGCCTCTGATGAATGCAATGTATAAACCCTTAGGCTCCTATTATACAAATACCATAATTTTTGGAGTCGTATAGTCTGTTTCATTAATCCATACAGCTAAAAAATGTGCTGGTGCTTAACTCTTGGATACACTATGTTGGTGTATATGTCTGGTCAACATAGGGTTTATGCACAGAAACAGGACCTTACCAGAAACAACATCTCATGTGTTCATACTCTTATTTCCTAGTGATCTAAGGCAGTCAAATCGATCAAATTAACACCCCTGGTAGAGGGCAGTGGAAGGGTTAATGCTACATACCATGGGTCTAGTGGTTAATCACCTCTCTGGCTTCTGGTTATAGCAGGAGGCTGAACTCTGATTGCTTAGCTCCCTGCACTGATCATAATGATAGAGGGGATAGAGAGGACTGTGCAGCTATTGTATGGCTACACAGTTCTCTCTACGATCAGGCAGAGCAAATAAGGAGTTCTCTGCCCAATTTTAAGAGGCAGACTTTTCCCTGAGCAGGGGTAGTTTTTAAGCTACATTGCAAAATGCTGTCTGGGCATTGAAAAAGATTATTGCAGAGGGTGGTCTTAACTGTGTAGTTGCCCATTTTTGTATGTTCTTGGGCTCTGGATATAGCCATGGAAATCAGAACCCCCACTGCTTACATTGCTAGCCTGCATGAAGAGATGGAGAGAGAGCACATTTATGAATGGCAAGCACATTTATGAATCATATAGTGGGCAATGGATTGTTCTATTTTCCATTTTAAGCCTGAGCTGTACAATTCTGTTGGCTTCTAAGTTCAAATCTTCAAGCATCTCCTGCTTGTTCAGAACCTGCTTAGGTGTACTGCATACTGGAAGTCTGGGCAGCAAACACTACTTTAAAGAGGACCTGTCACCGCTCCTGACATGCCTGTTTTATTAATTTCATGCATTCCCCCATGTAATAACAATTCTGGAGCATCAATTCTTATGTCTCTATGTTGTGCCATTCCTTTATTATCAATGCTGCCATTTTTAGACTGTGCAGGTACATACCCCTCCCCAAGTGGTTACCTCCCCTCTGTACCCTTACTGCAGACTGCTAGCAATGCATTCATAACTTCTAGTAGAAATATTAAAGGAATGGCACAACATAGAGCCATAAGAATAGATGTTCCAGAATTATTATTACATGGGGGATGCATGAAGCTATTAAAACAGGTATGTCAGGAGAGGTGAAAGATCCTCTTTAACAAAGTAATTTTACGTGGTCTCTATTTCGTGGCTGAGTTGCTGTGGTTCCTAAATGCTTCCACTTTACAATAATACCACTCACGCGTGATGGTGGAATATGTAGGCATTGGCGGCATCCTACTAGAGGACCACGCTGGAATTCAATAAGCTCTTTAGAACTAACCATTCTTTCCAAAATATCTGTAAAGGCAGACTGCATGGCTAGAGACTGGATTTTATACACCTGTCGCAAGGTGACCGGATGAAACACCGGAATTGAATAATTTAGAGGTATGTGCTAATACTTTTCTCCATATAATGTATTTTGCAGCTAATTTTACATTTTTATGTGAATTCCTCGGGTCACTGTCTTGGCTCCCAGTCCTCCCATTAAGTTGTGTGTGTGACGTGACCTAATAGCACTTGGCACAATCAGGACAAGTCAACGTTTCCAGCTTCTCATTTGGTACAGAATCATCTTGTCACACGTATTTGATTATTTTTCTCATTATTATTATGCCATCTACATATAGGAAACTTTTTGAAAAGTCAACATGTACAGTCATGGCCAAAAGTTTTGAGAATGACACAAATATTATATTTTCACATGATCTGCTGCCCTCTGGTTTTTATGTGTGTTTGTCAGATGTTTTTATCACATACAGAAATATAATTGCAATCATATTATGAGTAACAAAAGCTTATATTGACAGTTAGAATGAGTTAATGCAGCAAGTCAATATTTGCAGTGTTGACCCTTCTTCTTCAGGACCTCTGCAATTCTCCCTGGCATGCTCTCAATCAACTTCTGGACCAAATCCTGACTGATAGCAGTCCATTCTTGCACAATCAATGCTTGCATTTTGTCAGAATTTGTAGGTTTTTGTTTGTCCACCCGTCTCTTGATGATTGACCACAAGTTCTCAATGGGATTAAGATCTGGGGAGTTTCCAGGCCATGGACCCAAAATCTCTATGTTTTGTTCCCTGAGCCATTTAGTTATCACCTTTGCTTTATGGCAAGGTGTTCCATCATGCTGGAAAAGGCATTGTTGATCACTAAACTGCTCTTGGACGGTTGGGAGAAGTTGCTCTCGGAGGACATTCTGGTACCATTCTTTATTCATGGCTGTGTTTTTAGGCAAGACTGTGAGAGAGCCGATTCCCTTGGCTGAGAAGCAACCCCAAACATGAATGGTTTCAGGATGCTTTACAGTTGGCATGAGACAAGACTGGTGGTAGCACTCACCTCGTCTTCTCCGAATAAGCTGTTTTCCCGATGTCCCAAACAATCGAAAAGGGGATTCATCAGAGAAAATTACTTTACCCCAGTCCTCAGCAGTCCACTCCCTGTACCTTTTGCAGAATATCAGTCTGTCCCTGATGTTTTTTCTGGAGAGAAGTGGCTTCTTTGCTGCCCTCCTTGAGACCAGGCCTTGCTCCAAGAGTCTCTGTCTCACAGTGCGTGCAGATGCACTCACACCTGCCTGCTGCCATTCCTGAGCAAGCTCTGCACTGCTGGTAGCCCGATCCCGCAGCTGAAACACTTTTAAGAGACGGTCCTGGCGCTTGCTGGTCTTTCTTGGGCGCCCTGGAGCCTTTTTGGCAACAATGGAACCTCTCTCCTTGAAGTTCTTGATGATGCGATAGATTGTTGACTGAGGTGCAATCTTTCTAGCTGCGATACTCTTCCCTGTTAGGCCATTTTTGTGCAGTGCAATGATGACTGCACGTGTTTCTTTAGAGATAACCATGGTTAACAGAAGAGAAACAATGATGCCAAGCACCAGCCTCCTTTTAAAGTGTCCAGTGGTGTCATTCTTACTTAATCATGACAGATTGATCTCCAGCCCTGTCCTCATCAACACCCACACCTGTGTTAATGGAGCAATCACTGAAACGATGTTAGCTGGTCCTTTTAAGGCAGGGCTGCAATGATGTTGAAATGTGTTTTGGGGGATAAAGTTCATTTTCTAGGCAAATATTGACTTTGCAAGTAATTTCTGTTAAGCTGATCACTCTTTATAACATTCTGGAGTATATGCAAATTGCCATTATAAAAACTGAAGCAGTAGACTTTGTAAAAATTAATATTTGTATCATTCTCAAAACTTTTGGCCATGACTGTATATCTAGGCTCAGTAAATCTGATGCTGAGATCCGACTTTGTTTGCTGGATATATTACAGACACTTGGAGACTACATTATGTAAAATATACTCCGAATTCTTATTTGCAATTCAGCTTATTCGCAGAACACTTTGTTTCAACCATGAACTTTCCTTTAAAATATTTGCAGACTTCCAAATTAGGGAGAGGATTTTTTTATGTCTTACAATCGGAGATGTGAATTTGTAACTAAAATAACATTGTCACGTATTAAAAGTTTGAGAAAATTAAATTATTTATACATTTTTGTACTAAACATTTATGCACAACAATCTGATTTACTATTCCTTAAGGAAAACCTGCCCCCTCACCTGACATGTTTGTTTTATTAAACACTTACATCCCCCATAATAACAATTCTGGAGCATCTATTCTTATGGCTCTACGTTGTACCATTCCTTTATTATTCCTGCTAGAAGTCATAAATGAATTGCTAGCCGTTTGCAATGAAGGTCCAGATGGGTGTTACCAGTTGGAAGTTTGTCCCTGCACAGTATGACACTTGTAGCACTGATCGCATAGTGTCAGACTGTGCAGGGACACGTCCCCAAACTGGTAACACCCATCTGGACCTTTATTGCAAACTGGTAGTAATTTATTCATAACTTCTAACAGGAATAATAAAGGAACGGCGAATCATAAAGTCATAAGAATAGATGTTCCAGAATTGTTATCACATCGAGAATGCAAGTGCTCAATAAAATAGACATGTCAGGAGAGATGGCAGCTCCTCTTTAAATAGTGATGACCTATCCTATAAGCAAAGATGCAGAAGCTGCGGCCCTTCAGCTGTTGAAAAACTACAACTCCCAGCATGCCTGGACAGCCTACACCTATTAGGGCATGTTGGGAGTTGTAGTTTTGCAACAGCTGGAGGGCCATAGGTCAGACATCCCTGCAAGGATAGGTAACTAGTATCAGATCAAGGGATTCTACTCCGAACATCCAATTGGCTGTTTAAAATGGCCATGGCACTCTGACAAGTGTTGCAGCCTCCTTATAATATTCCAAGTACAGTGCCGTACATTGCATAGTGGTTGTGCTTGGTATTGCAGCTCAATATTATTCACTACAGAATGGCCATGTGACACATGGATGTGAGATCTCAGGCCAAACATGAGACCATGAAGCTGCTCTGAGTGCTGTGGCCCCTTCCAACTGCTGATCGATAGAGCTGCCATGTCGGGAGTTGAACCCCCACTGATCTGATATTGTTGACCTATCTGAGGATGTCATCAAGAAAAATCTCTCATCAATCTAACATCAGTTATTTGATCAGTTATTTCCAACAGTTATTGTGAGCCAAAACCAGTAGTGACGCCTAAACAGATGAGGTATAATGGGAAGATCTGCACCTCTTCTGTGTTTTTGACCCGCACCTGGTTTTGGCTCACAATAACTGGAAATAACTGATCAAAAAACAAGGACTTAAAGGATAAGGTTAAAAACAGTGATCTCAGCCCTTATGCTCAATGAGGCTCACTAGGGTCATTTTCATATGGAGTCAATGAACTAAAATTTGTATATTTTAAGAGGGTAGAAGGGAACGGGAGTACCCAAGAGGAACCCATGCCAACACAGACAAAACTCAGAACCGATGTTTTCCTTTATCAGGTATGAACCAAGGCAGTTATCCCAACCACTAAGCCACCATGCTGTTCCATAAATCAATTCAGCATGATTCAAGTTCAAAGACACCATAATCCATAGAGAAGTAGGATAGGTCATCAGTATAAAACACTCAGAAAACCCCTTTAACCCCTTCGCGACCAGCGCCGTACATGTACGGCGCTGGGGCGATGCGGGCACATGGCGCCCGCTCGCGGGTGCGGCGGGCGTCGTGGCCGGCAAGTCTCTGCTGTTTCTAACAGCAGAGACTTGCCGCTACCTACTACATCGGCGGCGTCTTCCGGGATGGCTAGATGCCGTGATCACACGTGATCACGGCATCTAGTTGCGTCTAAACCCGGAAGCGTTCGCTTCCGGGTGGTGTACAGACACCCCGTGTGGCCAATCGGGGTGTCTGTACACCATATGAAAACTGTAATCCTCGCTGGTGAGGATTACAGTTTTCAAACTGCAATTCTTATTCTGGCCACTAGATGGCAGGCCAGGATAAGAAATGAGCAATTCATGGCTTTCTGAGTCTATAAAACCCAGAATTGCTCATAAAGAAAAAAAAAAGCCACAATATATAAGCCCATATTTGAGCTTTCTAATAGTAAAAAAAAATTTAAAAAAAATGTTAAAAAATATATAAAAAATAAAAAAGATGTAAAAGTTCAAATCACCCCCCTTTCCGTATAAGTAAAAAATAAATACCTAAATAACAATAAATATAGACATCATGGGTATCACCGTGACCGAAAACGCCCGTACTTTTAAAATATAAAAAAAAAAATTCCAATACGGCGAATTGTGTGGCGGAAAAAAGCGTCCAAATGGCGATTTGCCGTTTTTTGTCGCTTTTTTTTTCTAAAAAAAATTAAATAAAAAGTGATCAAAAAGTCATACACACCCCAGAATGGTATCAATAAAACTTCAGATCGTCCCGCAAAAAATGAGCCCCCATACAGCTCTGTACACATAAATACCAAAAAGTTATAGGGGTCAAGATTTGACAAGGAAAAAAAAAAAAAAAGGGCAACTTTCTAATTATTTTATCACTATGAAAACGCAGGAAAAACTATACATATTAGGTATTGCCGGATTCGTACTGACCAGTAGAATGAAAGTAACGGATCAGTTTTAATGCACATCGAACGCTGTAAATAAGAAACCCGTAGAACTGTAGCGGAATAGCGTTTTCTTTGCAATTTCACCCGGTTTGGAATTTTTTTCCCGCTTCCCACTGCACCGTATGCAATATTAAATGGTGGCGTTGGAAAGTACAACTTGTCCCGCAAAAAACAAGCCCTCATACAGCTATGTGAACAGAAAAATAAAAGAGTTATGGCTGTTTGAAGGCAGGGAGCGCAAAACGAAAATGCAGAACCGAAAAAAGCTCCGGTCGCGAAGGGGTTAAGGGGGTTGTCCTATGAAAAATATTCAACAGTTTTTAAACCAGAACTTGAATCTGAATATTTTTTTTAATTGCATGTAATTAAAAATATATTATAGCTACTGAGTTATTCTATAAAATCTATTTGTACAGCGCCACCTGCTGTTTCTGATTTCCATGTCCTGCTCTCTGAGATGGAAGCACATGCTCAGCTCCATCCTTCAACTGAGCAATGAGTGGGTGAAATCTCTAGATCCATGTGAGGGACAGGACTGGTTATTGTTTTGTTAGAAAGAGGTTGTCATGTACTTGATTTTGTATGATTTTTATTTTTTACTTTATTTATAGGATAACCCCCTCTGGGCTCTAATGACTGCAAAGTCACTCAGATCATTACAGTTGCCCATTGACAAGACATCAGCTTTGAGAACTGGCTGTTCACTTGTTGCCTAATTTGTCCCATTCCTTGACAGGTGCCATTGTCATAAGATCATCAATGGTATCCCCTTCACCTGTCAGTGGTCTTATTGCCGCATGTATTGCCTGTGTCTTATATCGGAAAATATGAAACTGCTGTAAATCCCCAATTCCTGATCCATCTATGATACCATATTAGCAGTCTATTTTTGCATTTTCTTAGATCAAACATCTCTGTATATTTAGGACATTTACAGTGTGGCGGCTCATCTATTTTGCCCTTCTTCAACCAAGTTTAATATAGAATCCAAGTGCCTTCACATTATCCAACTAGGCTGGAAATTTATGACATGTCAGAATATAATTTGTGAGCTGTATCTCAAAGAATACAGAAACCTCGCCTGCTGCTCCATATTCATCAAAATATTGAGTTCTGTATTATTTCATATTGCCCGATCCTTTCAATCTGTCTCAGTCAATCAAATTTGGAAAACTTTTTTATCTTTATGAGCATTAGCTGTGCAAGTAGAGCGATGAATATGTCCATTGCTGTGTTCCCAACCAGGCTCAGGAGCCCTTAATTCTCATCAGCCCTGCCATATGCTATTATCCAGAACATTTACCTCTGTTATTAAATCCTGTCAGTGAATTAAAATAACCAAAAAAACAAGAGACGCTTGCACTATTATACTATACCTATTCTAAGGGTTACTTCTTTACTTTACAGACGCCAAATGTAATTTTACTTCATTGTTAATGTGTAAAAAGCGTAAAATGACGCTCTATGGGTTCTTTGTTGAGTTTTTTTGCAAATGTAAAAGTACTATGTGTAAGTATTATGTGTAGAAGACAAGTTTTCCCTTGTTTGCATACAGCCACCAGGGCATGATGTCTCTTATAGAACTCAATACACTCATTACTTGGCTTACTGTGGTCACCACTAGGGGGTGCTAACTGAAGACACATGTATACAGCTCTTATTAAATCATTTTTTTATTTTGTAATTTTCATGTTTTACTCCCCGCCTTCCAAGAGCCATAATGTTTTTTAGTTTTCTGGCTTGAGGGCTTGCTTTTTGCAGGACAAGTTGTATTTTTTTAATGGCACCTACTGCGGGGTGAAATTGGAAAAAATGGCAATTCTGACTTTCTTTTGCTCTAAAAATGGCATGATAACTTTGGGCTGTGCATCAGTACAATTACAGCAATTCCAAATGTATAGTTTTTTTAAGTTTTACTACTTTTTAAAAAATAAAAACATTTTTCTCTTTAAATTGCCATATTCTGATAACCATAACTTTTTTATATTGTTGTCAACAAAGCTGCGTGAGGGCTTGTTTTTTTCAGGGCGAGCTGTAGTTTTTATTGGTATCTTTTGGGGGTACATATAACTTTTTGATCACTTTTTATTCAATTTGGCTGGGACAAGTTGACCAAAAAGCAGGAAATCAGCCATTTATTTTACGTTACAGCGTTCACTGCACAGAACTCTCTTTTATATTTTAATAGTTGCGTTATTTTCTAACGTAGCTATACTAATGATTTTTTTTAACGGTTTATTTATTTTTATATGTAAAATGATAAAAGAGGAGCGATTTGAATATTTTGTATTTTTGTATTTGGTATTACATAATGGCCACTTGGGAGAATGGCTGTCCATGTAAGACATGGACAATCGAGCCTGCCAGTGATTGGTTGAGCAGGTATCACCAGGCATTTCCTGTGTGTCAAGACCAGACCAGGAAGTAGAAACCAGTGGTGACCTACTGAACATCCAAATTGGAGCCATGGGTTATAAGAGTTAGCTTAATAGTATTGACTGCCAAGAAGAACTAAAAGGAGGAGGGAGAGGTCTATTGGTGACCGGAAGTCAGGAAAATCAGCCCTCAAGATACCTAATATGGCTGATCATAGTTAACGTCAGGAAGCTGCACCCTGTCCAAGAAAGGTCACCCATATTTCCCATTACTATGAAAGGGATACGATTGTCGCAGGACCAGAGCAGCAGTCAGCCATAACTTTTGGGTCGTCAGACGTTGTAGAAGCATGAAGTCACACTAAAGTATCAATGGCAGAATAGTTGCATGACCATACTGGTGCATAACTGACGCTCAACCAAATTCACTCTCTAAGAGAGAAAAGAACTGGTCCTGAATATGAGGGTTGAAGAACATTGCCAAGTTTTAATTTTCAAATGGTGGTAGTCTACCTTTTAGTCATCTTCTGGGCAACTATTCTACTAATCAACTCATTCAGGTGGATAATATACAACACCAAACAAAAAAAAGAAATCACTGGAAACATCAGACCATTTAGACAATGGATAAATATATTAGTCCAGAAGATAATTAGTAATGGGTAAGGGGTGAAGGTCGCCCACAATAAATATCGTCCACAACCACAATTGTGATTTATGACCATACACAAAAACAGGACATCAATATAACAATATAACAATAATATTTGTATAGTCCGGTATTAGTCCATTATCCTCTGCTGCTACAT
This sequence comes from Rhinella marina, assembly GCA_900303285.1. Classification (NCBI taxonomy): domain Eukaryota; kingdom Metazoa; phylum Chordata; class Amphibia; order Anura; family Bufonidae; genus Rhinella; species Rhinella marina. The sequence continues at coordinate 225,745 of ONZH01028209.1, read as the reverse complement.
GCTAAACGCCTATCACCGTTAGGGAGAGTTCAAGTCTCTGTTTCTTTCCATCAGAAGAACAGGAAAAAAAAGGATCCTGTAAAAAAACAGGGATGTGAACTCTCCCTTATACTGTTACATTGAACTATCAGGAAGTGCCCCATCATTGGTCTACTCATCTATAAATATTTGAAGCTGTGGGAGTATCCCCTTAAAGGGGTTATCCCATCTCAGACAATAGGGGCATATCGCTAGGATATGCCCCCATTGTCTTATAGGTGCGGGTCCCACCACTGGGACCCGCACCTATATCATGAACGGGGCCCCAAAAGAGAAGGAGGACGCACTGCGCATGTGCAGCCGCCCTCCATTCATTTCTATGGGGCTTCCGAAAATAGCCGAGCTATATAGAAATGAATGGGTGCGGTGGCCGTACCCCGGGAAACCTGGGGTCCTCCAGGCGCATCGCTCCACCCACCGATCTTGATATACCGCTGGGACCCGCGCCTATAAGACAATGGGGGAATATCCTAAAGATATGCCCCCATTGTCTAAGATGGGAATACCCCTTTAAATTTCTGTATCTTGGGGCACTACTAAGATATTATTTATTTGGGATACTGGAGCCTCTCCAGTAAGGCCTCCGTGTTGAGGGGGGAAGATGATTGTCTATTGGGATAGCCGGCATTCATTTTGTGAGATCCTAATATCATGGACACCTGTATCAATGGTCCTCCCTGTAGCTTAAAACATTGGATTCATACCAGAGAACCTAATACCTATGTTATGACCAGTGGGTGAGAACCCATTGTCCCACATGACCAACTCCCTCTAAAGGCGATGTCTGAGCACACCCCTTGTTCCTTACATGATACCTCTGATGGTGAGGAGAGACTTTCCTGAGAGGAGTACCAGGTGCTAACTCAGAGGGGAATTGGAACATGAGGGAATCAGGATCTGAGTGTGAACCCACTAGACTGACCTCCAGATGACACAATACACCCAGTGGATGCTGGGAAGATAGAGGCTGATCAGAGGGAAGCGTAGTCAGGGTAGGAAGGCAGAAGTCAGGGCAGGCGGCAATCAGGCAAAGTCCGTAAATGTAGACCAGGTTCAGGGTAGTCAGCAATCAGGCAAAGTCCGTAAACGTATTCCAAAGTCCAGTACACAATGACAAAAAACAGAACACCTTAGGTAAACCGGTAAACTAGACTAGCTAGGAGTTGAAGGAGGTGCCTTTAAATAAACATTGCAGACCATCCATAGGCTGGGGAAGATAGAGGGCGTGTGCATGCTGCCTCATAAAAGGCAGAGACACATGCCCGTGCATGCCCTAACAAACAGTACAGAGCTGGAAGGAGGATGCCAGAGACTACATAGCTGCACCCGTGCCAGCAAGGAAGGAAATGCCGGCACAGGGCGTATACAACAGTTAAGCTACCCGCTGCCCACGCTTGTCAGCATGGCATGGCAGCAGAAGGAAGTGAAGGAGCCCAAGGGTGCACCAGTGTAGGCACGGAGTCCTGGGCTAACAACCTAATCTCCCCATCTGGAAGTATTTTGAGGATCTGTCTTGCCCTGGATGCAAGGAACGTACCAATTGTCCTGACCATTGATCACCCAACCTGGGACTGCTTATCTGTGTATTTTTTTGTCTGGTTTATTTCTAGCAATTGAGCTATGTTTATAACGTGCCTGCCATGTTTCTTATATGTCTATTGTGGTGGCATCATCCCCTGAGGAACCCTTCCACTGAGGAAACATGTTGGGACACTAGGAGGGAGTGCTTTACTCTCCTGCAACTCCTTTCTTAGAGGATGTTATCTCGCAGGCCAGTAGACAATCCCCGAACAGGAACCTTTTGTATTATGTCTGCTCCTTATATTGGGAGCTATGGGTTATATTTATGCCCTGTTTTTGTGTATGGTCAGAAATTAGTAAAAGCACTTTTTTTATTCTACAATTGTGGTTGATATTTATTGTGGGTAACCTTCATCCCTTACCCGTTATTAATTATCTTTAAGACTTCTTATATATCAATGGTCTAAATAGTCTGACATTTCCAGTGACTTCAACTATTCTACTAATTTTCCACACAGTTAGTAGAACATAGGAGCGAGAAGCTTGAGCCCAAAAGGATGGAAACAAATGAGTCTCCTACTGTAATGAAAGACAAAAAATACATATCACGTATTGATCAATGTGATATTTCACAGTCATATGTTCCAAAAGAAAAGTCAATTTTTTCCACCGCAGAATAATTACCTGAAGGTGGGCAGGCACAGCAGAATAAAATCCAGCAGATGGTGTGACTCACCAATCAGTGGTGACCTTCTAACGTTAGAGGCCACAGGTAGAAGTAATTTGATATAGTTAGTTAACCGAGCATCATGACAAGTTAGCATAAAGTGCGTCAGAACAACTGAGCATCATTAAAAGAGAATGTGACATCTCAGAGTTATGGTCATATCGTGTCTAATTTATAAAAGTTTTATGAAAGTATGTATTGTCCAAGAATGCAAAAAGTCTACTTAAAGGTAGCCATATACCCTTGGGTTAAGCCAAGGGTCCATGTCTTCCCAAGTGACACACTGTGGCTTATCTCCTGTGAGAACAAGAGATTGAAATTCATCACCCAAAAACATTTGTTGGTCAGCACACCCTCATACACATAGGATAGTCGGACCATCCCTCTGAAATTGGTAGGTTCAGAAAAATGTTGATCTTTTATATTTGGCCACCTTAACAATTAATATGCAAATAACATTATAAGAAAATCTGTATGTTACTTAACCGAAAGGGGCCATTTTGCAGCAAGAATTTTGTGTAAATACCGCACCAAAAGCTGCCGGACAGTCACATGGAATCTGCCTCCCATTGCTTTCAATGGGAGAGTAATGTTAATGGCTGGGTTTCTGGGTGCACTACTCCTGTCTTTTGACATCTCTAGTACTCTCTGTGTACTATGACATCATAGTGTGCACTACCCCTGTACTGTGACATCTCAGTGTGCACTCTCCCTGCACTGTGACATAGCTGTGTGCACTATACCTGTACTGTGTGACATCACTGAGTGCACTATTCCTATATGGTGACAACACTGTGTGCGCTATCCCTATATTGTGACATCTCTGAGTGCACTATTCCTACATTGTGACATCTCTGAGTGCACTCTCCCTGTACTGTGACATCACTGTGTGCATTATTCCTATATTGTGACATCTCTGTGTGCACTCACCAAGTACTGTGACATCACTGAGCGCACTATCCCTATACTGTGATATCTCTGTACTGTGACCCCACTGTGTGCACTGTCCCTATACCGTGACATCACTATGTGCATTATTTCTTTGTAATTGGAAGACCAAAAGTTGTAAGCCTTTTATATTCTGAAATTGCTGCTGAAGGTGGTCATGGCAGTACCGTCTGTGGCCCATTCCAAGTTTGGCTTTGAAGCTTCATGATTTCTTATCACGGGTGTGTATATCCTTTGTATACAGTCACATACCCTAAGTCAGGGATGCTCAACCTGCTGCCCTCGAGTTGTTGTAAAACTACAACTCCCACCATGTCCTGCTGTAGGCTGATAGCTGTAGGCTGTCCGGGCATGCTGGGAGTTGTAGTTTTGCCGTAGCTGGAGGGCCGCAGGTTGGGCACCCCTGCCCCAATTCGTTAAAGGGGTATTACGGTTACCATAAATATAACTTATGTTTTAGACTAATTCATTATCAATCATTACCTAATATAACGTGAATTTCACATATTTTCCGTTCAGTAGTTATAAAAGATGTTTTCTTTCTCTGCGACCCACTGTGTTTCCTCATAAGTTACCATGGCATCGACCTGTAGTTCTGAGCCTTTGTAAGGTCGAGCATGCTCAGTGTATTGCTATCAGTTCTCTAGCTAAATGTCTTGTGAAACAAAGGGAGTGTTAGTGTGCTGCTGATTGGTCAGTAGAGGGGGTGTGTCTGGACTGGGATATCAAGCAGCCAATCAGCAAGCATAAACACTCGTGAACAAGCACAAACTCACAGCAGGAAAGCTAGGGATTGTGGGTATTGTAGTTTTGTGAGGAAAGATCAGGAGCCATGATACTCAGTGTGCTGCAGGCTCAAACAGGAGCTAGACAAATGGATTACAAGGTAAAATGAAGCTCTGGTTATATATATAGGTATGGGTTCTGGTTGGGTCACAGCTTGCAGCCTTAATGCAGTTTTTAAAAAATTAAGTTACTTTACCGGAATACCCCTTTAAGCTTCTCATTTGTTCAGTGTCTACTTTATTCTTCACAATCTTATTTTTATACATTATAACATTTGTCATCTAGCGCTACCGGATGACTATTTCTATAAATGTATCAGTCGAGCTTCTACTGACTTTCAGTCTCAGCCAGTCTTAGAGCAATTGGCAAACAAAACCCTGCAGTCTGTCATATCATGTCCCAAGGCCTTTGGCAGAGCTCATTATAATATTACATAATAAATGTTTAATAAAGGAGAAAAAACATTGTGACATTTATGCTGTCTTCAGCTCATCCAGGTAACGCTGCACAAGAATATTTTTGGCCCGACTTCCACATTGAAATGACCTATTCTTATAAATCCTTTGGTTATTTCTAATTTGTAGAAAAGCGTTTTGTCAAACCTTATCCGTGAGATCTTAAAAATATATGAGCTGTAATAATTAGAGGTGGACGTTGGGAAAAAAAGTAGCGTCCAAGTCCCCAAATCACTTCAGGTGAATGAATGGCAATAACTGGTGCAAAGAAAACTCAAGTTAGGTTAAAATTAGCGATTGGCTCTGTGGCCTGGTCCTGTTTCCACCTATAGAGGAATACCTGTATGTGCTTGCGGTTAAATGGGTTGTCCAATACTAACCCCCCCCCCCCAAAATGCCGGGCCTCTCACACTGAATATACTTACCCCGCTCCCTGCACCACTCCTGGTCCCCACACCGCTGCTGCTACTTCTCCCCATGCGCTGATGAAAACATCCGGTGTCGGGGGGAGCAGCCAATGGCAGAAGGGGAAAGCCTCCTTGGTGTCACCCACAATGCAACGAAGGCCTGTCGGCCTGTCCTTGCCTGCCATTGGCTAATCCCCAGAGACCAGATGTTTTTATTGGCGCACGGGGAAAAGCAGCTGCGGCATTGCAGGGACCAGGAGCAGCACGGGGAGTGGGGTAAGTATATACGCTGTGAGGGGCCCAGCATATGGGGGGGCAGTTTTTAGTATTGGATAACCCCTGTAAAGACTACTCATCGCCTTCAAACTGATCATTTTCTGAAATCATTCTTGGAATTGATCATGACCTGTTCTGACTTGGGTGACCAGACTTTTCTTAGAATGTTATACAGTATCACATCCTGATCCTGCTACTTTTCAGTACTCTTTGCTCATTTTCCTACCCTCATAGGTATCTTCTGCTTTGGACCTTAAAGAGCTTCTGTCAACCCCATTGAATCAGACATAATACCTGGTAGAGTTGACGCTGCTGATTAAAATGATACCTGACTTGTAGAAATCGGTTGCGGCATTCCTGAGAAAAAAGACTTTTATTCTTCATGCAGTTGAAGACCTCAGTGTACTGAGGGGCGGGGCCAGCACTAGAAAGTTGAGGTGTACAGAGGGTCTAAACTCCGCCCATCTGTGCACTGAAGCCCTCATTGGCATAAAGCTTAAAAGTCATTTTGCTCAGGAACGCCACAACGGATTTTCACAAGACAGGTTTCATTTTACTCTGGAATGTACAGCACTTGATCAGTGAGATAGATAGATAGATAGATAGATAGATAGATAGATAGATAGATAGATAGATAGATATTAGATAGATAGAACGATAGATAGATAGGTAGATAGATAGGAGATAGATAGATAGATAGATAGATAGATAGATAGATAGATAGATAGATAGATAGATATGAGAGAGATGATAGATAGATAGATAGATTTATAGATAGATATGAGAGATAGATAGACAAGCCTCCCAAATGTCCCTGTTTTTGACCCATGTCCCTCTGTCCCTCTTTGATCCTTAAATGTCCCTATTTTTGACCTGGGAAATTAATGCATAAATGTACATTAATAAAGTTATCAAATTGCTCCTTACTAAAGTGTCTGTTTGGTTTCTACCTGTATATTAGACCATAACTTCATTATTTGGTGCAATTTGGACGTTAAAATATCTATAATCTGATGATTTATCTGCTAATTTTGAAATGGATATTGAAGCATAAGAAATAAATTGTCCCAGGGGCTCCACATGCTGTAAAAAAATGAACGAACTTATACTCACCTAAGTCAGTAATTGTGCTTTGGGCGGAGTTAGAGGTGTGACCTAGTATGAAAAAAACTGTCGTGATGCACACTTAACATATTGTCCCTCTTTGCGATTTTCAAAAGTTGGGAGGTATGGATAGATATGAGAGATATTGATATACGATAGATAGATACATAGATAGATAGTTATCTATCTATCCATCTATCGTATATCAATATCTCTCATATCTATCTATCTATGTATCTTCTATCTATCTATCTATCTATCTATCTATCTATCTATCTATCTATCTATCTATCTATCTATCTCTAGACAGACAACAGAGACAAGATGAATACCGGTCTAACTTCAGCACACCGGATCCAAGTTATGATGAAATAAGTGCTTTGAACCTTGAATGAAGAGCCGCTCGCCTGGCAATGATTTATTATTCTGGGTGATGTGTCATAACGGTACAACGACGATCATGTAGCCGCTTACGCAGCGCAAGAAAACAGATGCCTGCCATCATGTGTGAAGCAAATACGCCACACGGATTTCTGTTAATGAGGTAACCTGTCAGGAATTTGCGGAGCATAACAATAGCATCGAATTGCAACCTAGAGTATAATGGAGGAAATCCAATAAGAACAAGTAAGGTAAAAAAGACAATTCTTCTGTTCCGGGAAATGTACATTTAATTGGGGGGAAAAAAAAACTTCCGACATTTCGTTTTGATTTTGCAGAGGAAAAAAAGTTTTATAAAGTTAAAAAGAGAGTAAAAATGTAAAACTGTTCGAGAGCGCGTGAATTGCGGTCATGCAGCATCACTTATGCAGTTGTCTTTTCGACTAGGAAATCTATATTGTTAGCAGAGTAATTGACGACCTCCAAGGCGTTCACAACAAGAACATCTGTGGAGGGAAGGTGCTAACGGGAAAGCTGTGGGCTTTTTCTTAATGCATTGTCTTGTGGTATGTTCCAATATTTCTAAGCATTCCTGAGGTCACTGTAGGTAGGGACATTGTTATTTATGGATATAACGAGCTGGTGATATTGCTCAGTCCCCAGTGGGGGGTAAAACATAAGTTATAAATTGGTTGACATGCTTCAACATGAAGGTCAGAGGGAGAATCACTGGATTTCTACCCACATAGTGCTTGTTATTTCGTAGCATTATGCTTCGCATCAACCTCTTGATTTCTTATGTGCTCAAACATAAATATAGATGCAACAAGTATACTAAATAACAGTAAAATGGTGCAAAAAATTGGATACTTTTTATGGTCCAAAGAAGAAAATGGCAGCATTGAAATGAATAAAGTGGGCAAATAACTGGCTACTGGTGATTTGCAACCATTAAGTGTTGGCTTGATATGATACACCTAAAATGCAAAATAAAGCAACTTTGCAACTAATGTTAGTAAAAAAAATGGCTTACCGTATTCTGCAAACAGCTCCTATGCAGTCCTACATGTCTCCATGGTTACAGACTACAATCCCTTTGGGTAGTCACATTCTACAGTCATGATTGTATCTTTCTATCTGAAACCTTTCCTTGATAACTTAATGTCTTTAGGTCAGAAAGGAGCAGGTAGAGAGGTTTGTTCCAACCCTTAAAGGGAATCTGTGAATAGCGACCTCTCTGTAGACACATAACTGCGGTTCACCTGATTAAAACACAGTTTTTCTTCTGTTGATCCTAGGTTCTGTTGCCCTGGCTGTGTTGATTGACAGGGCCAAGCAGTGGCAAAGGAGCCAGGGAGGGGTTGGCCACAGAAAGGAGCGGAGCTTGGGTACAAATAGAGCAATGGTGACGCCCTCTTTGCAGCAAAGGCCTAATTTGCATATAAAGAAAAAGTATAACACGTGGAAGGAGCCTCGAGTCAACATAAGAAAAACAGCGTTTTAATCAGGTGAACCACAGCTATGTGTGTATACAAACAACTAGTGACAGATTTTTGAACTTGCTCATGGTGATGGTCCTCACATTGAATGGCTTAAAAGGCCTTTTTTTCTGCCTCTGGCATGAGGAGAACATTGTGGTCATTGGCGATTTTTTGGTGATTTACTTCCCTAACTCATAAAAGAGTACTTCTGCTGGTTTAAGGGGTCCAAAATATATTTTAGTCTTTACTCTGCAGAGCAACCACTCAATGTAGGAGCAGCTTCTCAACGTAGGAGACTATAATGCTCCCTCAATTTCACCGATTAGCAGCTCCTTATCTCAGCTTCATGGACCATCTTTGATGGTCAAATGGAGGAGGTGAGCTATTGGGATTAACAATTCACCCCTACATTTTTAGACCTTGAGTTGAGAAGAGGTCATGTTTTACATTTTGATGCAAAGGTTTTCGATTGTAGTTCTACTCATGACCTTGACTACCCGGATAGCAGACATTGTAGCTGCCCAGCTGTTGAGTGACACCAACTCCACTGTAAAAAAAAGAACATCTGGGTATGGAACTTGCAGTCACACCTAGACCCTGGAACCTTTGGGTTCCCAAAATGTGTACCCCATATGAGAAGACTAGTACTGTATATAAGTCCTTGTTACAGATTTTCCACTGGGGCCTTCGAGCTTTATGTTACGTCTTTGATATCTGAAGATAATGGAAAAAGAGTAGGACGGTGCAATTTAATGGAGGACTAGAGATATTCTTAAAACCTTGTCAGTACAAGTTGCCATGGGTCCCTGTCTGCAAAAAAAATCATGAAAAACTATATAAAACAGAGGGCAGACAATGACAACAGTATTATAACTGCCAGCGGGTGCTACCCATAAACCAACTAATTCATGGCTCGTATCCATTGATGTACCAACCCACCAGTAATTGTGAGACATCTATGGTAAGAAGTATGCAATCTAATGAACAGTATGGGGCATTATTATTTTTTTAGGTAGCAGCTACACAGATTGCACATATAGTATATATGCCAAAAAATTGCAAAAGCCATGGATAACCTGTCAAGTGTGAGGTGCCCCATCAAGATGTATGAAGGAATCTTAGTGGTGTCAACTTTCCACAGTCTATTTATACACTGGCCTCATACTGTGAATGGCAGACTACGTCTCACGCAAACGGGTCTCATCTTCCCTTGCTCAGTCACATAGGTATACTCTTGTTTTCTCTCGTCCTTCTTCATCTCATTCCTGATGTCAGATCAATGAAGGATTCCCGCTGAGTCCCACGTGGGGTGAGCGTGGCAATTTTAGGCATCTTGCAGGCGAACAAAGAACAATGTTCTGTATCTGCGGGCGGCAATGTAACAGCTCATTAGTGATAGAGAGTCTGATGAAGTAAAAAAAAGTGTCGTAAATGGAAACTTTTATTTTCTCACACAACGCTAAAAATGTTCTTTTTGTGATACAGAACATTCCGTTACTCAGCATTAACGATGAAAGTGAGTAATGCAAACTGCAAAGAACAAGTGCTTGTCCTATGGGATCTTGTCAATCTAACTCAAGTTCTAGTCATTGGCATATATGTATTCAAACTTATGGAATATGTAAGAAATAGCTGCTAAAAAATAATGTACCTCCTTATCCTAGGTCCTGTCTACATCCATGACCAGGAGAGTAGCTATAGGGGCTGCAAAGGTAGAATTAAAACCCAGGCCCTGGTTCATGATTGGACTCCAAGGCTCCTCTGCCACATAAGAAACCAGTGATATAAATGACACGTGAAAGGTATGGACCCTGCTATAGATTTTGTATTGGGGCACAGGAGTAACAAGTTATGTCTCTGGTGCACCTGTAAAGACTAGGTGGGAAGGCACAAATTGCACGAGTATGGTCTCATGGGTAGAAGTGATGTAGTTGTGATCCCACAAATAAGAGTAAGAGCCAGCAGCCAGATATTGGGAGGAACAGATTAACTTTCCTTAGAGTTAACATCTTCACATAGGGAGGTGCAGGTATTTTAACATGACAATAGTCTCTGGGCAATTTTATAATTTTATACAAACAGTTGTGAATGGTAAATTCCCCTTTTTGTTGGCTCTCACCTAGGTCTGCAGAACCCTGATTCAATTGCAAACTTTCTCAGTTCTCATAATTTATTTGATGAGGATTAGTATCACTTTTGCGATCACCTGCAAGTAGACTCGTCTCTACACCCAGCTGACTTTCAGGAATCACATGCAGGTAGACTCCTCTCTCAACCAAATTGGATTTCAGTGACAACCTGAAGGTAGACACCTCTCTTGACCCAGCTGACTTTCAGGGACCACCTGTAGGTAGACTCCTCTCTCCATCTGGTTGACTTTTAGGGACCACCTGCACATAGACTCCTCTCTTCACACAGCTGACTTTCAGGACCACCTGCAGGTAGGCTCCTTTCCTGACCCAGATGAATTTTAGAGACAATCTGCAGGTAGGCTTCTATCTCCATCTGGTTGACTTTCAATGACCACCTGCAAGTAGACTTCTCTCTTCATCCAGTTGACTTTCAGGGACCAACTACAGGTACACTCCTCTCTTCATCTTTTTTACTTTCAGGGACCATGTGCAGGTGCTCTCTACCTGTCTGACTCTCAGAGAACACCTCATGGAGTCATCGCATTGGTGTAGGATTGATTCCCAATCAAGGACTCCTTTTTAGCTCCCCCTTGATTGGGAATTATTCCTACACCAATGCGATGACTCCATGTGGTGCTCTCTGAGAGTCAGCCAGGTACAGAGCACCTGCACATGGTCCCTGAAAGTCAAAAGGATGGACAGAGGAGTGTACCTGTAGGTGGTCCCTGAATGTCAACCCCTTCTTTAGTCTCTTTCTTAAGTTCATCATGCGATTCTCAATAGGTAATCTCTTGGCTGCCACCAGTTACTCTCAACCCTGTTTGGCACCAACACCAACTGACAAATATTGAAGTCCATTATGGAGGGTAAATCCCCCTGGGTGCCATGTTTCTGTGGTAGGTAGTTCAGTCAATTGAATGCCTACTTCCTTTGGTGTTAATTGAGGTGGAACTAAAATGTAAAATATATAAAGTTCCACCTCCAATAACACCAAAGGAATGAGGCGTTCAATTGACTGAACTGCCTACCATAGAAACATGGCACCCGATGGAATTTACCCTCCATCTTGACGTACATAAAATAGTAGGCAAAACAAAGATGCATTATACCTGCAATACACACAACAAAAAGTTAAAATAAACCTTTTTTGTCTGTGCAGAAAACAATAACATATTGTGGAGTTGAATGGAGATATATTATGTCGTCCTGCTAAATCACCACCTGCCTCCATTTGCTTAATCTCCTTCCTTCGGTCTTCTCGGCAACTCGTGGGTGATTTCATTACATTCGCCTTTTCCTTCATGCCAGTTTATTGTTTATTTCACACCTATTTTTTATATAAGCTTGTGATCGCTTTTGTCTTAGTTGTGGATTTTTGTATAATATTGTATTGTATTATTGAATATATATATATATATATATATATATATATATATATATATTACATTTTATATTTTTTATATATTTATTTGTACATTAAAGGCTATGTGCAACTTTGGGGCAAATTTTTTTATTATTACATTGTACTCATTTCGAGCTAAAAATTATTATTTTTCAGTTGGCCTTTATTAAACATTTTGAACCCCTGTCTCTGTCTAACCTTCAGTTTCTCTAATAGCAGGCTCTGAATTTTCACTCTGTTCCATCAGGCAGCTCAGCTGACGGCTCCTTATCTCTGATCTATGACCTTATAAACGCTCATTAGAGCTCAATTCTTATTTTACTGATAAGAATATGGCTTAAATAATTGTTTATGACTAGAGATGAGCGAGTAGTGAAATATTCGAAAGTTCGAAATTCGATTCGAATAGACCGCGAAATTCGACTATTCGACCGGATATCGAATCCCATTAAAGTCTATGGGAAAAAAATGCTCGCCACTTGGAAATCTCAATTCGACCACTTGGAGGTCACCAAGTCCACCCTGGAACCTCAGAAAAGGATGCCAACACTGCTGGAATGCAACTGGGACAGCAGGGGAAGCATGTCTGGGTGCATATAACGCGCCCAAGTCGCACTATTACGCCACTATCACAGCCTCTCAACAATACACTCCAAACACAATCTAACCTCTCTGTAAAGTGAGACCATACAAGGAAACCTTCTTTCCTCTACATTGCCATGGACCCCAAGCCAAACTAGACAAAAAAGAAGATAAAATTCTGCACCCCTTAAAATCACGTTGCCTATGACAACCACAGATGGCATAGGCAAGGGGGAAAGCAAATAGACCCCCACCCCTAATTGTCATTGTGTGTGTGTGTGAGATGTGGTCAGACATGTCTTCTTTAAAATGTAAAAACAACTCAAACACATGCAGAAGCCTTAAAATGCCCAAATTGTTGGCGCTTGAGATGTCAGTGACCCGACCTGGCCCAGTGTCATGTCTAGCAGGTAAAGCAGTGGGGATGTTGAGGGATGCGTAGGACCGCAAAAGGCAGGAAGAGGCCGTGGGCTGGCCAGAGGCTCATGGAAAATTTTGTGGAGGCCCAAGAGGTGAGACGTCTTAAAAATTGTGTGGAGGCTAAAGAGGTGAGACGTGTTAAAAATTATGTGGAGGCCCAAGAGGTGACACCTCTTAAAAATTATGTGGAGGCCCGAGAGGTGAGACCTCGAAAATGTTTTGTGGAGGCCCAAGAGGTGACACCTCTTAAAAATTATGTGGAGGCCCAAGAGGTGACACCTCTTAAAAATTATGTGGAGGCCCAAGAGGTGAGACGTGTTAAACCTTTTGTGGAGGCCCAAGAGGTGACACCTCTTAAAAATTATGTGGAGGCCCAAGAGGTGACACCTCTTAAAAATTATGTGGAGGCCCGAGAGGTGAGACCTCGAAAACGTTTTGTGGAGGCCAAGAGGTGACACCTCTTAAAAATTATGTGGAGGCCCAAGAGGTGACACCTCTTAAAAATTATGTGGAGGCCCAAGAGGTGACACCTCTTAAAAATTATGTGGAGGCCCAAGAGGTGACACCTCTTAAAAATTATGTGGGGGCCCAAGAGGTGACACCTCTTAAAAATTATGTGGAGGCCAAAGAGGTGAGACCTCGAAAACATTTTGTGGAGGCCCAAGAGGTGAGACCTCTTAAACATTTTGTGGAGGCCCAAGAGGTGAGCCATAAATATAAAAAATTGTTCTTATTTACGGAGCAATTCTACGGCGGTTAAGGAGGAGGAGGAGGAGGTGGAGGAGGAAATGGCACTTCATACAGATGGCACTTCACTTTTGGCTGCTTTCCACTGTTAACCTCTTAACCTTTTGTGGAGGCCCAAGAGGTGTTGCTTTTAAAGGCTGCAGTTATCCACAGATTTGCATGCAATGTAAAATGGTTACACTCATTTTATAAAGGCAACTATCATGAAAAATCAGTTTAAATGTATTGAGGGCAGCACAGAGTATTTCTACAGAGGAAGGAGTATTCTTTTTATTTTTTTTCCTTTTTTTTATATGTATATGCTGTTGCCTTCAGTATATGAGAGTTGATTTCATGATGCTACTGCAGCCACTTAAAACGTTTTAAGTCTTGTTTTTTTGAATACTGAGAATGCTATTTTGTACCAGATTTTGTATGTAAAGACTGAACACATTAAAATGAGAATGTTACCAAAATTATAATTTATAATTTATTTACCTTTTGTGGAGGCCCAAGAGGTGAGACCTCTTAAAAATTATGTGGTGGCCCAAGAGGGGAGACGTGTTAAAAATTATGTGGTGGCCCAAGAGGGGAGACCCGTTAAAAATTATGTGGAGGCCCAAGAGGTGAGACCTCTTAAACATTTAGCGCAGGCCCAAGAGGTGAGCCATAAATATATAAATTGTTCTTATTTACGGAGCAATTCTACGGCGGTTAAGGAGGGGAGGAGGAGGAAATGGCACTTCATACATATGGCACTTTACTTTTGGCTGCTTTCCACGGTTGGAGAAGCAAAGTCCGGGTCAATCCACTTGCTGTTCATTTTGATTAGCGTCAGCCTGTCGGCACTGTCGGTTGACAGGCGGCTGCGCTTATCGGTGATAATGCCCCCGGCAGCGCTGAACACCCTTTCTGATAGCACGCTGGCGGCAGGGCAGGCAAGCACCTCCAAGGCGTACAGGGACAGTTCCAGCCACGTGTCCAACTTGGAGACCCAGTAAGTGTAGGACGCCGAGGGATCGGGGAGGACAGGGTTACGGTCTGCCAGGTACTCCCGCAACATCCGCCGATACTTGTCCCTCCTGCTAATAGCGGGCCCCGCAGTGATGGAAGTTGCACGAGGGGGTGCCATGAACGTGTCCCACACCTTGGAGAGTGTTCCCCTGGTGGCTGTGGGCCTGATCGATGTTGAGGGACTCTGGGAGACCCTCTCCTCTCTGCCGCCAGCGATGGTGGGTGGGAAAATCTCCATCATGTTCTGCACGAGTTCCCTCTGTATTCCAGCAATCGATTCGTCCTCTCCTCTACCGGAATAAAAGAGGAGACGTTATCTTTATACCGGGGGTCCAGGATTGCGAAGACCCAGTACAGTTTGTTCTCCACTATCCGGACAACACGTGTGTCCCGGGAAAAGCAGCCCAGCATGAAGTCAGCCATGTGTGCCAGACTCTGAATAGGCATGACGTCACTGCCCCCACCAGAAGGATCACTTGCCATTTCCTCCTCTTCCTCTTCCGCCTCCTCTCCGCCCCATCCGCGCTGAACCAATGGGACGCGCACAGCCTGACTGCTACCCTCGCCGCCAGCATCCTCCTCCTCTTCCACAGCCACCTCCACGTCGTCCTCCTCCTCCTCATCCTCCTCCTCCTGCAACTGCCACCGTGAAGCAGACAAAAGTGTGGTCTGACTGTGTAGCTCCGTTGCGTCTCCTCCTACCCCCGTCTCCTCTGCGTGCAATGCGTTCTCCCTTATTGCGATGAGGGATTCTTTAAGGACGCATAGGAGCGGGATGGTTACGCTCACTATAGCGTCCTCGCTGCTGACCTTCTTGGTGGACTCCTCAAAGATACGCAGTACATCGCATACGTCTGCCATCCATGGCCACTCGTGGTTGGCAAACTGAGGGAGCTGAGTTGGAGGCACACGTGGATTATTAATCTGGTACTCCATCAATGCTCTCTGCTGCTCACACACCCTGGCCAACATGGAATAGGTGGAATTCCAGCGAGTCGGCAGGTCGCACAACAGCCGATGTTGAGGCAAATGGAGGCGTTGCTGGAGTTTTTTTAAGCTAGCAGCAGCTACAGTTGACTTCCGAAAGTGTGCGCACAAGCGCCGCACTTTCACCAGTAGCTCTGCCAGGTTGGGGTAAGTCTTTAGAAATTTTTGGACTACCAGATTAAAAACGTGGGCCAGGCATGGTACGTGATTGAGTTCGGCAAGCTCCAGAGCCGCCACCAGGTTACGGCCGTTATCGCACACGACCATGCCTGGTCCTAGCTGCAGCGGCGACAGCCACATCTCCGTCTGCTGCAGTATGGCGTCCCTCACCTCTGGGGCGCTGTGCTTCCTGTCGCCCAAGCTGATGAGCTTAAGCACCGCCTGCTGACGTCTCCCCGCGCCAGTGCTGCAACGCTTCCAGCTAGCGGCTGAGGGCGATGTTAAGGCCACAGGAGGAGGAGGAGGAGGAGGGGGGTTTATCAGAACCCATGCTGGCAATCTTGGGCGGGGGTGGTAGGTAGGCCGTCTCTGTTTGCGACCCCGTCCCCGCCTCCACTACATTCACCCAGTGTGCCGTCAAAGAAATGTATCGTCCCTGGCCGCAAGCGCTTGTCCATGAGTCGGTGGTCAAGTGGACCTTTGCGCTGACTGCGTACCTCAGGGCCCGCCTGATGTTACGCGACACGTGCTGGTGCAGGGCGGGGACGGCACTCCGGGAAAAGTAGTGGCGGCTGGGGACGGAATAGCGAGGTGCGGCAGCCGCCATCAGGTCGCGGAAGGCCTGCGTCTCCACAAGCCTAAACGGCAACATCTCCAGGGCCAGCAGTTTGGAGATGTGGCAGTTTAAGGCTTGGGCTTGGGGGTGACTCGAGGCGTACTTCCGCCTGCGGTCGAACGCCTGCGAGATGGACAGTTGTTGGGACGAGGAGTGTGAAGGTGCAGGCGAAGAGGCGGGGGAAGGGGCGGGGGAAGGGGAGGCTGAAGGAGAAGGCCCCAAAGTAGCAGAGGCAGAGGCAGAGGCAGATGTGGAGGTGTCCTGGCTGGAGGTCTGGACCGCAGTGGCAGCACACAACAAAGGGGAAGAGGCAGTGGCAGCAAGACCGGGCGCAGTTTGTATTGCGTTTGCTCTCTCCCACTCAGCCCAGTGCTTGAATTCCAAGTGACGCCGCATGCCTGAGGTGGTCAGATTGCTCTTCTCAGAGCCCCTACTCAGTTTTGAGTGGCAGAGTGTGCAAACCGCGCTCAGTTTGTCATCCGCACAAACATTAAAATATCTCCACACCACAGAAGTACGAGGCCTCGATGGGGGAGCTTCGCGCGACTGGCCGCTGCCGGGAACAGCTTCGGCCCTGCTGGCTGTGGCCTCACTTCTCTGTCTGAACTGTCCTCTGCCTGTGGCCATCCCTCTGCCTGTGGACATCCCTCTGCCTGTGGACATGCCTCTGCCTGTGGACATCCCTCTGCCTGTGGACATCCCTCTGCCTGTGGACATCCCTCTGCCTGTGGACATCCCTCTGCCTCTTGCTGCCTTTTTCGGTGCTGCGCAGACCACCACCTCTCCACTGCTTTCCTCGCTGGACATCACCCCTGGCCAAGTGGGGTCGGTCATTTCGTCATCCACCAGCTCCTCTTCCACTTCCTCACTCTGCTCCTCCTCCTGCCCACTGGACATTCCAACAGCCTCCCTTGATGGCAACTGCGTCTCATCATCATCATCGCTCATGATAACAGATGCTGGCTCAGGGTCCACATCAGCAGGAGATGGCGAAAACTCCAGTGTTTGGGCATCACTACAAACAAATTCCTCTGCTAGCTCCTGGGATTCTTCCGGCACATCTGAAAAAGGACCCGAAAAGAGCTCCTGGGAGGGGTCAATGGTGGGATGACTCTGTTGGCCAGGTGTGGAGGAAGGAGGGTCAGAGTGAGACTGTGTGGATGACTGGCTGGTGGACAACTGTGTGGAAGCGCTATCGGCTATCCATTGCACCACCTGTTCAACCTGCTCAGGCCTCAACAGCGGTGTAACCCGCCCCCTGCTTAACTGTCCCATAAAGGCAGGGATTCTGGATGAGCGGGATCCTGGCTGATCCTCACCAGCACACATTGTATCCCCACTGGCTTCAACAAGGCCCCCAACAGCATTTCCGCGCCCCCGTCCTCGTCCACGTCCTATTCCGCTAGCCCCCCTCCGCATTTTATTTTTTTTGGTTACAATATTTTGCCTTCACAGCCGTGAAATTAGTTTGCAAGAGAACGCACAGTACAGTTGCCAGTTAAGGCCTATATATTGTATTTTTCAAGGTACACAGCAGTGTACTAAGTGATCAGACGGTGTGTATGAACACCAGTTATGAGAAATTACTTTGCAAGAGAACGCACAGTACAGTTGCCAGTTAAGGCCTATATATTGTATTTTTCAAGGTACACAGCAGTGTATTAAGTGATCAGAAGGTGTGTATGAACACCAGTTATGAGAAATTACTTTGCAAGAAGAACGCACAGTACAGTTGCCAGTTAAGGCCTATATATTGTATTTTTCAAGGTACACAGCAGTGTATTAAGTGATCAGACGGTGTGTATGAACACCAGTTATGAGAAATTACTTTGCAAGAGAACGCACAGTACAGTTGCCAGTTAAGGCCTATATATTGTATTTTTCAAGGTACACAGCAGTGTATTAAGTGATCAGACGGTGTGTATGAACACCAGTTATGAGAAATTACTTTGCAAGAGAACGCACAGTACAGTTGCCAGTTATAAGGCCTATATATTGTATTTTTCAAGGTACACAGGCCTTTTATTAAGTGATCAGACGGTGTGTATGAACACCAGTTATGAGAAATTACTTTGCAAGAGAACGCACAGTACAGTTGCCAGTTATAAGGCCTATATATTGTATTTTTCAAGGTACACAGGCCTTTTATTAAGTGATCAGACGGTGTGTATGAACACCAGTTATGAGAAATTACTTTGCAAGAGAACGCACAGTACAGTTGCCAGTTATAAGGCCTATATATTGTATTTTTCAAGGTACACAGGCCTTTTATTAAGTGATCAGACGGTGTGTATGAACACCAGTTATGAGAAATTACTTTGCAAGAGAACGCACAGTACAGTTGCCAGTTAAGGCCTATATATTGTATTTTTCAAGGTACACAGCCGTGTACTAAGTGATCAGACGGTGTGTATGAACACCAGTTATGAGAAATTACTTTGCAAGAGAACGCACAGTACAGTTGCCAGTTAAGGCCTATATATTGTATTTTTCAAGGTACACAGCAGTGTATTAAGTGATCAGACGGTGTGTATGAACACCAGTTATGAGAAATTACTTTGCAAGAGAACGCACAGTACAGTTGCCAGTTAAGGCCTATATATTGTATTTTTCAAGGTACACAGCAGTGTATTAAGTGATCAGACGGTGTGTATGAACACCAGTTATGAGAAATTACTTTGCAAGAGAACGCACAGTACAGTTGCCAGTTATAAGGCCTATATATTGTATTTTTCAAGGTACACAGCCGTGTATTAAGTGATCAGACGGTGTGTATGAACACCAGTTATGAGAAATTACTTTGCAAGAGAACGCACAGTACAGTTGCCAGTTAAGGCCTATATATTGTATTTTTCAAGGTACACAGCAGTGTATTAAGTGATCAGACGGTGTGTATGAACACCAGTTATGAGAAATTACTTTGCAAGAGAACGCACAGTACAGTTGCCAGTTATAAGGCCTATATATTGTATTTTTCAAGGTACACAGGCCTTTTATTAAGTGATCAGACGGTGTGTATGAACACCAGTTATGAGAAATTACTTTGCAAGAGAACGCACAGTACAGTTGCCAGTTATAAGGCCTATATATTGTATTTTTCAAGGTACACAGGCCTTTTATTAAGTGATCAGACGGTGTGTATGAACACCAGTTATGAGAAATTACTTTGCAAGAGAACGCACAGTACAGTTGCCAGTTATAAGGCCTATATATTGTATTTTTCAAGGTACACAGCCGTGTATTAAGTGATCAGACGGTGTGTATGAACACCAGTTATGAGAAATTACTTTGCAAGAGAACGCACAGTACAGTTGCCAGTTAAGGCCTATATATTGTATTTTTCAAGGTACACAGCAGTGTATTAAGTGATCAGACGGTGTGTATGAACACCAGTTATGAGAAATTACTTTGCAAGAGAACGCACAGTACAGTTGCCAGTTATAAGGCCTATATATTGTATTTTTCAAGGTACACAGCAGTAGTGCCAAATATAGTTTGGTATGTAGCAGAGCACCTAATACACCACTAATGCCTCTCTCTGTCCCTACTCCAGCAGCTATCCCTGAATACAGCAGCCGTTCTCTGTAAAGTGTAGTATACAAAAAGGGTATTGCAGGCACACAGAACCCAGAACACTAGAGCCAAATAAACTGTATTTTAAAAAATAAAATAAAATTCACAGCCGTATACTGCCAGATCAGATGGTGCATATACACACTAGTTATATAACAGGGTTTTTCAGCCAAAAAGAACGCTGAACAGTAGTGCCAAATATAGTTTGGTATGTAGCAGAGCACCTAATACACCACTAATGCCTCTCTCTGTCCCTACTCCAGCAGCTATCCCTGAATACGGCAGCCGTTCTCTGTAAAGTGTATCTTGTAGTAAAGCTATCACTGTACTGCACTATAGTAGCCCTGATAAGGGCTTTTAATCACGCTCCTGCCTGTCCAAAAGCTAAAATCTGTCTCTCCCTTCTCCAGCCTCTGTCCCTGACTAAGTTCACGCAGCATATGCGTACGAGCAGGAAGAGCTGAGTTTTTAATATTCGAGGTCACATGGTTTTTCCAGCCAATGCATGTAGACGCTGTTTTCGCGCTGCCAGCGTGCTCAGCGTGCCTGTCATACCCCCCCTGCATGGTGATTGGTGGAAAAAGAGTGCCAGGGAAGGTGGGAGGGGAAACGAATTCTAAGTGCGCCATCGCCGTTATACTCGAACGAAATCGAGTACGCAGAATATCGTAGTATTCGATCGAATACCAGCTCGATCGAACACTACTCGCTCATCTCTATTTATGACCTTTTAATAATTTAGAGAAGGTTTATTAGATGACAGCACATAGTGAAAGTATCATTCATACAACTAGACAAACAGTTAACCCTTTGTGACAGAACGGCTGAATATTGTTAATAGAGACCAATTGAAAAAACATCCTTTACACATTTATGGCATATCCTGTGGATATGTCATAAACATCTAAAACAGGAGTAGTCCTTGAAAAGGAAAGACAAAAGATATGACCAAATGACAAGGCTCTTACCCTAGTATTAAGTGGGATCTGCTTTTCCCCATTGTGTCACGTCTCCCTAATATTCTGACATCCATGGTTCAACTAAGGTATACCAGAACTTAGAGCCTCCACAAGCTGGCAAGCCACATGTGCCTCCTAAACCACAGATGTGGAAGGAACTAATCTAAGAACAATAGTGTTTTCCCTGTACCTAAAGGGAAAATCTGTATTACACAACACTCGTTCGTATCATTATATCTGCCAGAGGAGCTACTCTTTTAACAGCTCTCCCCTCATAGTAATAGAAAATATAGTTTGGGGTTCGTCCAGATGGGACAAACTCTTCAAGGCTAAATAGTGAAGTGTCGAAGTATTGATATTTTTCAGTACAAAGCACAAACACTCTCTATCCCTTACTGATACTTAACCAATCTTTGCGGAAATAAATTTACAAAGGAAACCCTTTAAAAATTCAAAATGGCTGCTATTACAGTTAACTAAAACTGTGCTGCATCGGACTAGCACAGACGTGTCCTTAGTGTTATGATATTGTTGCCTTATTATATATCATGGTAAAAAGAAAGCTTAGAAAAAAGGCAAAAAATACTTTTGAAAAAAATGTAAAAAAAAGTTTAAGATTAAGTCGTTTGCAGTTATTCTATATTCTTTAGTGGTCAAGTCAAATCTCCCATACTGAGTACAGAATCTTCCCTACAGCTACAATTTACTTTTAAATGCTGCCATCTGGAATTTAAAGAGGAGAAAATAGAGTGGTTTCTCCATACAGATGTACCTTGTACATTGTGTATACTGATCCATGAGATTGGAAAAACCACAGGTCTAAAATAGCAGAAGCCTAGAATAATTATACATCGTGTTTACCAGACTGCGCGCCCTGACATCATATAACTGTTTTGGCAGAGCTCCTCAATGGTCTCCAACTTTCATTGAAGTTTGTATTTTTATTATTAAAGCTATGTAACACTGTGCATGATAAAGTACTGGAAGGGGTGTGTATCTCACACATAGTGCTCAGAGGGGTGAGGTAAAAATAATCCAGGAAAGCTGGGTTGTTTCAGCAAACTGTGACACATTTCACCCAGGTGCAGCTGATGGGCTGATTACTGTGGGGAGAAGTGCTCATTTAGGCTTCATTCACACGACCGTATGTGTTTTGCGGTCCGCAAATTGCAGATCCGCAAAAAAAACGGATGACGTTCCGTATGGCATCCGTGTCCGTTTTTTTTGCGGATCCATTGTAACAATGCCTATCCTTGTCAGCACAACGGACAAGAATAGGACATGTTCTATCTTTTTTGCGGAACGGAAATGCGGACATACGGAAACGGAATGCAAACGGAGTACCTTCCGTTTTTTTTGCGGACCCATTGAAATGAATGGTTCCACATACGGTCCGCAAAAAAAACGGAACAGACACGGAAACAAAATACGGTCGTGTGAATGAAGCCTTAGTGTCAGATCTTGGAGACTGCAAGACCTGTGTTGGCTGCGCAAAACCTGACCCCCCTGTTTGATCTGAAGTATCTAGGTTAGGTTCTTTATAGTTAGCACCCAGATGGTAAGGTATTTTGTTTATGTATTACTTGTGTGCCCTGGATTCATCCAAATGAATATTGGACTTGGTGTTTAACCATAGATACCCATATTTTGTGTCAATGCCAACCCCATCCACAAGGACAGATCCTGACAACTACCTATAGAACAAAAAAGTATTTGCCTCCTGAATTTTTATGCATTGTTCTGTAACAACATTATTCATACATTATATGGGGAAAAGTATTGGGACACCCACACATTCCACGTACATGAGCTTTTATGACAGTCTAAATCCATATGGAGCTGGTCCACTGTTTTGTCTACAAAATTCTGGAGTCTGTTGGAATTTTTGCTCATTCATCCAGAACAGTATTAGTAACATCAGACACTGATGGTGCATGAGAGGGCCTGGCTTGTAACCTTCATTCTAGTTGGATGTGTTGGATGGGGTTGAGGTGCAGACCAGTGAAGTTCTTCCACACCAGACTTCCCCAAACATGCCTCTATGGGCCTTGCTTTGTGTATTGAGGCATGGTCATGCTGGAACATAAAAGGACCTTACCCAAACTCTTCCCTTATAGCATTATTCTTCCTCCACCAAACTATATGTTCTCCTGGCATTTGCCAAACCTGGACTTCACTGCTCCAGAGTCCAGTGGTGGCGTGCTTTACACGACTCCATCCAACGCTTGGCATTGTGCTTGGTGATGTAAGGCTTCCATGCAGCTTTTTGACAGCAGAACCCCATGTCACGAAGCTCCTCGCATATTTTTTTGTGCTTATGTTAATGACAGAGGAGGTCTGGATCATTGCCAACTTTTATGTACCATGCACCTCAGCTCCTAGCGACCCTGTAACATTATGTGTGGTCTCCACTTCGTGGCTGAGTTGCTGTGGTTCCTAAACACTTCCACTTTACAAGAAAACCACTCACATGTGATGATGGAATATCTAGGAGGGAAGAAATTTCATGAACTGACTTGTGGCAGAGGTGACATCCTATTACAGGACCACGTTGGTATTCAGTGATCTCTTTAGAACAAGCCATTCTTTTACAAATGTTTGTAAAGGCAGACTTCATGGCTTGGGGCTGGATTTTATATACCTGTGGCAAAAGGGTTGTATGAAACACTTGAATGAAATGATTAAGAGGTATGTTCCAATACTAGTTTTCTGCTTAAAGTAGATGTTACAGAGGTCTTTTGACACCAGTTATAACTATTATGGCTCCTGCACATCATTGTATGGTGGCTCCTAAACCTGCAAGATCTGGAAAGTCTGTTCTAAAAATGGCCCACCAGAGAAGTCTTGTGATTTATAAAGATGGGATCCTGTCCTTGGCACTAAATATAAGACACAGTTAAGCGCTTATCAGGCCATAGAACCTTTTTGAGTTAATTTCAGAGACTTTAGATAGGACTGTAGGTAGATTTACAGCTGAACCACGTTCTTTCCATTGTTTAAGTATTGACTCCCATCACATGGGTAGTCCCAAAAATTTTTAAATCCATAAAATCCATCCATAACTAGCATGTGGCTGCTTGGAGTATTCATTTAGCTTCTTCAATTTTTTTTTTGCCATGAAAGTGATGCATTAAATATTGGATCTTCCAGGTACGCAAACAATCCCTTGATCAATCCTTCAATCATAGACTTTGCCACCAAGTGTCCATTGTGTAAAACAGGAGGCATTTGGCAGCTGTGGCACCTGCTCAGCTTCTGAGCACGTGCCAGCATCAGACTAAAGTCCCTTGGGCCCAACAGAGGAAATTATTCTGAGGGCCCACCTTAAAGACCTTGTTTTATTAGGAGTCCATTAATGTCAGAGCATGGGCACATCGAAGGATCCTCTGGTACTCTTGTGGGCCAGTCTGACCCTGTCAGGCGCCATCTATGAAGAAGAGTTTAGTCTATATAGAGGGGAAGCAGTTAAGTGCACTGAGGGTGAGTCCAAGCCACTTTGTGCAGCCTTGCTCCTTCCTCTACCAGTCCCTACCACACTGCTTGATTGACAGGGCCAGACAAGATGATGACTATGCAGGAAACTGTCCCTGTCAACCAAGAAGAAGAGGAAGGAGCTTGTAAAGGAAGTGGCGTACATAGAGAAGTAAGGGCCCTATAGCAAGGATCAAACCAGGCCCCCACACAGGACAGAAGGGTTTCTACCTAAACCCCTTTCAATGACCCTTGGGCCATTTTTCCACTGCCTCATTTGCTAAAAGTTGCTCCCTTAGAGGGTAGAGTCCTGACCAAGTTTTCACCTCCAGTAGAAGAGGAGATGGTCTGCCGCTATGGTAGTTACGCCCCTGCATACAGTATATATGTTGAAAAACAGACAGGGCGGCTGCCTGGCCTGATGTGAGAGAGCCATTTTGACTAGCTGGAAGAGTGAGGGTTGCACGGGAGAAGAGAGTTGCTGGGGGTTGGGAGCGTTCAAAAATTTGCTGTGGGGCTCAGTCTGGTCTAGTTACACCACTAGAGCTGGTTTTACAGTAGAGGGACAGAAGACCACGTGGGGCCTAATTTTGACAACAGCAACAGCACCACCTTACACTACGGCAGCCCTGGCATCTGACAACATCTGACAACATCTGACAATCCATACTGCAAATTTTTTTATGCTTTCCACTTATTTTTCCCCTTTTTTAGAAAACAAAAGAACAGAACACAACTTGCTTTCCATTTTTATAAACACCCTACAGCCCAATCTTGGATCATTGTGTTAACCTGCTGAATCTTGGCATCTAACATAAGCCCTAAGAGACAATAACGGCTCTCTACTAAACAGTGGTACTAGTTTACCTGAATAGCAGGGAGCAATTATACCCTGCGAGAGCTCGCCACCTACAATAGACTTCCCATTCATACTGGCAACACTAGTGGTTGCATTTTATATTTACAATACAGAAGTTTAACACAGGTATTATTCATGCCATAAAGGCTGTGTTCTATTGTACCCGGTGCAAAAAATCGTAAAGTATGAAGCTTATATAATCACAAAATACATGATTCTTTGCTACCTCCTTTGGCATTACAATGATGATGGCTGTTACTGTATGGAATTACACAGAGAGGCTCGAGTACGAGCCAATGTTCTGTGTACGACACTATGAACAGAACACTGTCTTTAGAGTACATTATGTAGTGAGCCTGACAAAAATGATTAATTGCTAAGCTGGAGTCCGGGTATTCAGTATTTGCCAAAAATGGCAAAAATCAAAGGAAGGGGGTTCAGTTCTGATGACATTTATTTAAGAGCCAGATGACTGTTCCTTTGTGATTAAAGAACAAACTGAATTACATGAACATCCAATAACACGAGCCTTGGTTATTCGTGTTCTCTATTTATTTGTATTTATTTTCCGTTTCATACATTTTGGAGGGGGGGGCATTCCATCATTTTTACATAAGCTTTCGATCATTTTTTAATTAGGGCTGGGTTGAGAGAATGCATCACCTTATTACGGAAACATATTCCTCTATTCCTCTCTTTCCAATATGTTTTAATTACTGTTTGTATATTTTTTTTTATTCTTTTCTCTGTTACATAACTGGAGATAGTCATCTCACATGAGTTATAGCACCAGCAGTTGCAGGAACTTGAAGAGACATAAGACGACTGCCAGAAAATGACTCATTGACTCCTCTGGGAGTGTTGAGGGCATGCTCTATGGCATATGAAACAGTCATATGCAAGGTAGGGAAGGAGAAGCTCTCCTCATCATCTTTGTCAGTCTATGTTGTTATATATTTATGACTCATTGACTCCCATGGGAGTGTTGTGGGCATGCTCTATGGCATATGAAGCAGTCATACACAAGGTAGGGGAGGATAATCTGTCCTCATCATCTTTATTAGTCTATGTGGTTATAAGTTTATTTTTAAGTAAAGAAGTTAAATTTCACTTCTGTAGAAGAATGATGTGGGCATGCTCAATGGCATATGAAGAAGTCATATGCACGGTGGGGGAGGAGGAGCTGTCTTCATCATCTTTGTCAGTCCATGTGGTTATATATTTATGACTCATTGACTCCTGTGGGAGAGTTGAGGGCATGCTCTATAGAATATGAAGCAGTCATATGTAAGTTAGAGGAGGATACTCTGTCCTCATCATCTTTGTCATTCTATGTGGTTATATATTTTTATTTTATGTAAAAATAAAATTACATTTGACTACTGTGGGAGAGTGTTGTGGGCATGCTCTATGTGCAGCAGTCATATGCAAGGTAGGGGAGGAGTCTCTGTCCTCTGCTAGTCTATGTGGTTATAGGTTTATTTTTAAGTAAAGAACTTAAATTTCACTTCTGTAGAAGAATGATGTGGGCACGCTTTATGGTATATAAAGCAGTTATATACAAGTTGGGGGAGGAGGAGATGTCCTCATCGTCTTTGTCAGTCTATGTGGTTATATATCTATGACTCATTGACTCCTGTGGGAGTGTTGAGGGCATGCTCTATGGCATATACCGTAGTCATATCCAAGTTAGTCTGCAGTGCTTCCGTGGGGTTCCGTGCCTCCGTTCCGCACCGGACTTTCCCAATTGCAGACCCATTCAAGTGAGGCTGCAATACGGGCACTACTAGGCAACGTCCGTGTGCATGAGGCCTAAAGGAAACCATGCACTGGCTTTCTGTAAGAAGAGGGGAAAAAAAGCACACAGGCTGTGTATCTGTATGTAGAGAGAGAACGTACAAGAAACTCTGCAGGGTTGGGCCTGAGATTATCACACACTCCTCGGCATCAGTGTCTGTCAGCACAAGGAAGAAGAGCTCTTGTATAGGCTGTAGAAGGAGAAAGCAGAACAGGAATATAACTGTGCTAATACATGAGAACTAGCAAAGGCAGCAGCATCCTAGGCACACTTCCATCAGTTCTTCCTGGTAGGGACATATTCACATGAGTGGAGTAGAAGTGAGTAGACAGAAAAGATAAAAAAATTACATATTCTGAATCTGTGTATTTTGTGCTATCACACTATTATAGTGTAGGGGGTTTTGCTGGTGATAGATCCCCTTTTCTAACAATATTTTGGGAAGTTGCAATCAGTGCCATGCTTCTTCTGTATATTTGATACTGTTATTTTATATTATTATTATTTCAGTTCATTTCCATTTTTGCACATTGAATGAAGAAATCTGATTAACAGGAAATGTTATGCAGAAAGATAGATTACTTTTGCATTAGTTCCGATAGGTTTAAGCTATGGGATGTGCTGTGAAGCCAATATGAGCACAGCAGGGAAAGTGGGCAACATCCAAAACCGATTATAAACTCATTGAAGCTTGGCCGACAACTCACTCCTTGACAAACTGATGGAAAGCTCTCCACTTGTGTTCGGTTTTCTGCAGATTTTTTGGAAAACAAAACATAACTAGTTTAATTCAAAACATATATTTACACCATGCCAAACCCCCACAAAACCACATCAAAATCAAGCGTAGGTATTAGTATAAAAGATTCCACACTGGTGACCTCCACAGCGGCCATTACAGGAGAGCTGTGGTATTACATGCAGAGATTTCACAAGACCCTATAGCAGGAATCAGCAACTTCTGGGACTCCAGCTGTTCTGAAATTACAACTCCCAGAATCCTCCTTTAACTTCTATGGGAATTTCAAATGGCAGCTGAATAAGTGCATGCTGGGAGTTGTAGTTTCATAGCAGCTGGAGTGCAAAATGTTGCTGATCCCTGCCCTATAGCAAAACAGTATGAGCTTCCCTTAACCGACCCAGTTTTCAAGTACACGCGCGTCAAACACTCCCAGGCAATGCAGAAGGGAAACCAGGACTTCTCAGCCTTGTGACAAATTAATTTTAAAAAAAAATTGTAATAAAAATTGCATTTATACCACAGAACAAATACATTGATAAATCCCACCCATACAGCTTTATGTCTGCAGCTTCCCTTGTAAACAGAGTCGGACTGGCCCACCACAGTATCAGAAGATCCTCTGGTGGGCTCAAGTGCGGACAACAATGGACCTCTAATAAAACAGGACCCATTAGATCCTGTATACAGAGAGGGGGCCCCTCAGAATCATTTCCTCTGGTGGGCCCAAGGAACTTCAGTCTGACACTGCTTGTACAATGTATTACAAAACTGTCTCGGAAGCCACCACTAGGTGGCGCTCAGTGCAGAAGAATGTATACAGTTACCATTGACTGCAATGGAAGCTGTAAACATCTGTTTGGTCATGAGAATGCAGTGTCTTCATATCAGGAACAGAAGAAGGGGTTAGGTGCCAGGCCCCTACTCCCCCTCAGGTTCCAGAGCAGTCGCATGGTCTACCTCCATGGTAGGTATACCCCTGCATGCAGCAATGCAAATGTATATTTGTCCATAGAAACTATGGACAGACCAGGTTCACCACAGTGAAAGCCATTAGGAGACCTTCTCCTAATAGCGCATGATTATAGAATGGTGTCATGAGGGTGTGTACTCTGCCTCCAATTTTATGAATTTTCTATGGAATAATATAATATTGTTAAAGAAAAAATTATGGCATGCTATATCTCTAGGGGAATTCTGCACTGGAAGCATTGCATTTGGTAGAATATTTCGCCTCACAGTGCATCATGAAGTATATAGGATATGTTTTTGATCTTCTGGGTGCATGGCCCCTTTATTTCACAGAATGGAGGCTGCCATAAGCAACGTCTGTATTGTACTATGTCAGGGCTGGCCAACCTGAGGC
This sequence comes from Rhinella marina, assembly GCA_900303285.1. Taxonomy (NCBI): domain Eukaryota; kingdom Metazoa; phylum Chordata; class Amphibia; order Anura; family Bufonidae; genus Rhinella; species Rhinella marina. Next base: position 196,817 of record ONZH01028209.1, on the reverse strand, counting down.
TCTCCAGCTGTTGTAAAACTACAACTCCCACCATGCCCTGCTGTGGGATGATAGCTGTAGGCAGACTGGGCATGCTGGGAGATGTAGTTTTGCAACAGCTGGAGAGCCGCAGGTTGGCCAGCCCTGTACTATGTCATCAGATTTGCTGCTGCTTTTAAAGGGAATTCATCCAGTAACAGTATAATGATACATTACTATGTAACCAGGGGTGCACCACCAATGGGGCCAGGTGAGGCGATTGCCTCAGGCGGCACCAGGTAGGGGCAAGAGGGGGGCAGCGGAAGGGCCATGGGCTGGGGTTAGGTTAAGAAATTTGGGGGCTAGGGTTAGGTTAAGAAAGGAAGGGGTTAGGTTAAGAAATTTGCATTGGGAAGGGGGGCACTGTTTTAGTTTTCGCTTCAGGCAGCAGAAAGACTAGGTGCACCCCAGTATGTAACTCTAGACTGATACTTCACTTTTAGTTTGCAAACTTGGCCATGCCTATAATTAATTGCCTATGCCGATGCATCATAATGACAGCGAGAGTGAAGGTAAGTACCTAGAGGAGATAACAGTGATACGCTGTGAATGCAAGCTTGCACGTTCGCCATAATAACCGTGAACGTCCATCGAGCATCTCGTTCCTTTGTTAGCGGAGCTGCTTCCAATGAGGCATGGTCTAATGTCTTAAATGGAAATCGTGTGAATCTTAAGACATTTAGAGCAATGAAATTGAATGAAGTGACAACTCCTCTTCCCGGCGGACTCTACTACACTCAAGCTACGCAATTTACTGAAGAATCCTGATGAGCATACTAATAAATCCTGTAATAGAGCAGTGATGACAATCTGACCCCCTAGATCGGGGGTCAGCAACCTCCAGCACTCCAGCTGTTCTGAAACTACAACTCCCAGAATGCTTCATTCATTTCTATGGGAGTTACAAGAACAGTGAGAATGCTGGTGTCTCCTTGTTTGATGTGGTGTCTCCTTGTTTGATGTGGTTTAGCGGTCAGAGATCGCCTATGTCATTCTTTCATTTTTGCACTCACTTCTCTTAGTGTTACATGCATTATGCTCCCTGGCTATGCGAATTTATACAGACAACAAGAATGCCAATGATTCTATAGTCAGTATGTTTATTATGCGTGGGCATTAACGTTGCTTTACTGCTATTCATTGACTTCATTACGATGGTTATCTTTATTGTCATATACTGTTGCTTGCTGCCTTGATTGTCCTCTTATGTACACATTGGTATTTCTCTTTTCTTGTTGTACCTTAATAAATATACAATTATAAAAAAAAAAAAAAAAAAAAGAATGCTGGGAGTTGTAGTTTCACAGCAGCTGGAGTGCAGAAGGTTGCTGACCGCTGCTCTACAGCATGTCACCCCCGTTGAATCAATGTATAAGTACTTGCAGAAGGAATTTATTTTCTCTATGGTGGATGGGAGAAGATCATGGGCATGGCTCCAGCTTTATGAAGTTGACATTTCCTGGAGGAAGCGGTTCTGGAGAACCCGCCAGGATTTCACAACCCGGAATAAGCAGAATTAGTGGGTGATGGATACATTTTAAATGTATCTTTATAGTAAGAGCTCCCCTGGATGGTTCAGCCACAGCTACCCTGTGCACACCTGTGACATCACTCCGCCTGATTATCGGGGTAGTTATCCTGCATCCCAATACTCCAGCCACCTAAGACTACTTTCACATCTGCATTCTTGCAGTCTGTTTTTGAGATCCGGCATGGGATCTCAAAACCACAGCAAAACGCATCCGTTAGAATAATACAACTGTCTGCTTCCGTTCAGTATTATATAAAAAAATTAACATGCCCGATCCAGTACTAAAACCATTGTAAGTCAATGGGCACCAGATCCAGTTTTTTTCGTGTTTTTGGTAGCGATCCGGCTTGCACACAAAAATGCTGCTTGCAGCGGCTTCGTGTGCGTCATGGGAACACAACAAACCGGAATGGAATGTATTCTGTTGTACTCGTTCGTTTGTCCTCATTGACAATGAATGGGGACAAAACTGAAGCGTTTTCCTCCGGTTTTAAGATCCTATGATGGATCTCCATACCAGAAAGGAAAATGCAGATGTGAAAGTAGCCTTAGGGCTCATGCACACGAGCGTATTTTCTTTCCGTTTTTTTTTTTTGCATATGCAGAACCTTATGCAGAGTCCGCAAAAAAAAAAATAAAGTTATTCCGTGTGCATTCTGTTTACGTATGTCCCTATCTCCTTTCCACCAAAAAATAGCACATGTCCTACGGACAAGGATAGTACTGTTCTATTAGGGGCCAGCTGTTCCGTTCCGCAAAATACGGAATGCACATGGATGTAATCCATATTTTTTGTGGATCTGTTTTTTGCAGACTGCAAAATACATACGGTCGTCTGCATGAGCCCTAACTCTGTTACAGCTTGTCTATTCCAGTCTCCTTCAACTCTGCTACAACTGCTCTGCTTTATTATACTCCATGTATCTACAGTACTCTGCTACATCAACTCTGCTATAACAGATAGCTTCCACTTCTTTTGTACTCCCATCAACTCCCATATCTTTGCTCTGCTGTATCAGTCTTCAGTCCCCTGTTACAATCATGCTAGAAGTTATGAATAAATCACCAGCAGTAAGTCTTCAAGAGTCAGCTGGGTGTTACCAGTTGGGGGGGTGTCTTTGCACCTGCAGCACTGATTGGATAGTGCAGACTGTGCAAGAACACACCCACAACAGGTAGCACCCTGCAGGACCTTCACTACAAACTGCTGGTAATTCATTCATAACTTCTAGCAGGAATAATAAAGGAAAGGCACAGTAATAGATGCTCCAGAATTGTTATAACACGGGGAATGCAAGTAAAAAAGAGGAGAGGTGACAGCTCCTCTGTAATTTTTACATTGCTTTTTTATTCTTTTTTAGTTTTCCTCTTCTATTGCCATTTTTAAAGACAGTTATTGTACTTTTTTATTCATCTACCGTCTACACTTTTTCTCTGAAAAACCAAAACCAATGCCGCCTTAAAAAAAAAAAAAAAAAAGGGCGTATAGTACAGAGAGTGAAGAATTGGCGCACTGAAGTTCACATAGCATCTGGAGGCAGGCAGGTGGTCCGCTAGGACAAGGCTTGCTCTGACGGCTAAAAAATCCCTCTGCTCATCTAACATATTGCATTGTACTCGTCTGGTGTGAAATTTTCTTGGACCGGAGAGTCTACATCATCACAAACCCAGCGAGCATCTGGTTCCTGATGACACAAATTTGCTTACTCAAAAGTGTGCATGGGAAAGATACGGGATGGAGTTAAGCTGATCTTATGAGTTTCAATTACTTTTTTTTTTCGGCAACTAAAGTTCTAGCTTTATTTTACTGCTGAGCCTCATTTCCTGGAGACTGCGGCTGAAGAAAGATCTCAGCCATTGATTTCTTTTATTTTCTTTCTTTATTTTGTTTTTCTGTGTTACTTTATAGCAATTTGAGCAGATGTCTAAATTTTCACAATAGGATCCAATAGTACAGCAGGGAACCTGACACCCCTCTAGGACCTTCTTATATACTACCATTACTTAGACCTCCAAGTCTGAATTTATGACAGAGTTATCTCATGATTAATGTAAAAAATTTAAATCAGCCATCATATAGTACATGACAATCTCTAGATCCAGCGCTGTACCTCACATGGGTCCAGAGATCTCCCCATTTATTGCTCTGCTACATTAATTGCAAGCTAGAAGGTCAGGGGACGTTTCCTTTCTATGGGGACATGGTCTGTCAGCTGCAGCTGGTGGCAGTTGAAAGATGAATTTGAGCATGTGCGTCCACCTAGGAGAAAAACCACAAATGGTAGAAGGCGCTATACCGAATAACTCGGTGACTATACACCATTTTTAAAGACGTGCAATTACAAAAGTATTCAGGTACAGGAGCTGGTTTGGAAAGTGTAGAATATTTTTTTCATGGCACAACCCTTAGAAATGCATTTAAAGTGACCTTCCATTTCAGGAAAAAGAATCACATTAACTGGGGAACTACCTGAACATTTATATGGTGACCTCCTTTTCATCTTATCAGTTGCGAAACCATAGATTCTCGTTTTCCACTTCTGCCATCCGAGATGGCTGCACCAGTTCTCAGACTACCTGATCCACACTATGCATCAGTAGTCCAAGACACTTCCTGCTTGTCCAGCCCTGATCTTCGATTGGCCAGAACTGTTCACATGACCAGTGTTGGACAATCAGAGGGAAGCAGGAAGTGTCTTGGAAACAGTGTGCACCAGGTAGTTTCAGAAGTGGTGCAGCCATCTTGGATGACAGAAGAAGAGCCCCGGAATAGGTGAATCTGTAGCTGAAAAGATGAAAAGGAGGGCACCTGGTAAAGTGTTCAATTCGTTTCCAAGTTAATGTGTCATACACTCAGGGACCGTCGCCAAGTTGGGGGCTGCTACTTAAGACGCATCATCCCAGTAGGTGGGGACAGTGGTGTGGGTGGTATTCAGGGCTACACTGTTCCCTACCTATTATTACATAATCACAGGCCTCACTAAAACTTCTCTGTGGTGTTTTCTCTTCTGGCATGGATCCAATGCGGGCCCTGAAAGACCAGATACATGGTCTCACCCAAATGGTCCAGGACCTTGCAGAAAGAGTGCAACGTCAAGAGACCACTTAGTCTCGACCCTTAGCGTCTGTCCCTTTAGTGCTCCTTGAACCCCAAATTAATTTGCCTGATTGTTTCTCATGGGATAGTAAGCAATTTGTGTACTTTAGGGCTTGTTCACACGACCGTATGTATTTTGCGGTCCGCAAAAAACGGATCCGCAAAAAATACGGATGGCGTCTGTGTGTATTTACGAATTTTGCGGAACAGAAGAGCTGGCTCCTAATAGAACAGTATTATCCTTGTCCGTAATGCGGACAATAATAGGACATGTTCTATAAATTTGCGGAACGGAAATACAGACATACAGAAACGGAATGCACACGGAGTTCCACATGCAGTCCTCAAAAAAAACGGAACGGAAACTGAAAAAATATATGGTTGTGTGAACAAGCCTTTAGGCTACATTCACACAAACATATTTTGTTTGCATGTACGTTTGTTTTTTTTTTGCAGGTAGTATGGGGACCCATTCATTTCAATAGGTCCACAAAAATGCGGACAGCACACTGTGCGCTGTCCACATCTGTATGTCCATTTCGTAGCCCCGCAAAAAAGATAGAGCATGTCCTATTCTTGTCTGTTTTGTGGAATATAGGCATATTTACAATGGATCCGCCAAAAAAACGGATGCCATACAGACGTCATCAGTTTTTTTTTGCGGATCCGCAAAACACATACGGTCATTTGAATGTAGCCTTAGGGAAAATTGTAAACTTTACTTTCGACTCAGACCTCATTCCTCAGGCACATGACCGTGTGTGCCCCGTGCCCGTATTGCAGACTGCAAACAGTCCACTGACTAGAATGGGTCCGCAATCCTCAAGATACGGAGTGGTGCGGAGCTGAGGCACAGATCGGAAGCCCACGGAAGCACTACCAAGCACTTCCATGGGATTTCAGTCCATGCCTCATTGAAGTGAATGGGTCCGCATCTCGGGTCCGTGGCTCGGGTGTGGAACCAGACAAAGTTCGTGTGCATGACCCCTTACCCTACATCTGACATTCTTGACGAGACCATGACATAAGCTATACATCTGGACAGATGACTGAGGGTGTCTTCACATGTGATGAAAAATTCTGCTGGAAAATTCGCAGGTACAGATTTTTACAAAGTTGCTGATTTTTTGGTAAGAATTATGGTGTGGATTTTGTTGCGGATTTCCTGTATGATAATCTCTGCATTCAATTTAATGGCAAATCAATCCTGCAACAGAAAACGCTGCGAAAAATCTGCAACAAAATCCATGCTGATTTTTCTGTAGCGTTTTCCACTGCAGAGTACATGTAAGTTCGCCATTGAATTGAATTCTGATACAGAAAATCCGTAACACGTTATTTATGCTTCAGAATGTAATATAACGCAGGGATGAACAATTTTCTATCCCGTCTTGATGTTATGGATTTTCTGGCAGAAAATTCCAAGTCACCCTACTCACTTTAGGCCTCATGCAGACATCCGTGGAGCACGGTCCGTGAAAACCCGGACTGTGCTCCTACTGAATGCAGGAGCAACGGCGTCACGGCACAAAGCGCACATAGCAACCAATGACGCCGTGCACTCCTGCACTCAGCAGGAGCACAGTCCGGGTTTTCACGGACCGTGCTCCACGGATATCTGCATGAGGCCTTACTCACCCTAAAGCCTGTATTACACCTGCTGATTTTTCGGAAGATGATCCCTAACAAGCGTTTGTATAAGCCCTCGTTAGCGATCATCTTGCAGTGTAACAATGCCGCCGCTCGCAATCCAAATCTTTTGACATGTTAATAAATTATCGTTTGCAGGCAGCAATTCATGGTCTCTAATAACGATCTGCTGCTGGCAAACCACTATGCAGCATGAGGACGAGCGATGGCATAGCGACCACTCCTCCCCATGCTGCGGAGGAGATCGCTGCATGTAATAGCACAGGTCTCCTCCGCTAGCGTGAAAGCGATTGCCGAGAAGAAACACTTCCCTCCCAACAATCGTCATCCACATCAGGGTGGGTAATACAGCCTTAAGGCCTCATGCACATGAACGCAAGTTGTCCGTGCCCGTATTGCGGACTGCAAACAGTCGGTCCACAATATACGGGTACCGACCGTGTGCCTTCCATATCACGGATGCGGATTCACTGACTTGAATGGGTCCGCAATCAGCAAGATACAGTCCGCGCTGCAAAAAAATAGGACATGTTCTATTTTTTTGCAGAGCGAAGGCACAAATCGAAAGCCCACGGAAGCACTACGGTCCATGCCACCGGACTTAAAAAAAAATAGAACATATCCTATTTTTTTGCGGTGCGGACCCATTTAAGTCAATGGGTCCGCATCCGCAAACTGCGTGCACGCGCACGGTGCCCCTGCATTGCTAACCGCCATTTGCAGTCTGCAATATGGGCACGGACAGCCTACATTCTTGTGCAGAAGAAAATTCTCTGCCACACCCATTCCGTATTCCAGTCCAGATCTTCCATCTGCTCCAGGCTGGAGCTCTGCTTCCACTGATGAACCTGTGCAGCTGGGAGTAACTATATCTTCTCAAGACCAAAGGAGGCAGCAGAAAACCAAAGGTGTAGATGTCAGTGAATGTCACTTCCAGAAAACCTGTTCTAAAACAGCCACTGACGGGAAGCGTCAGCGTCTAAGTGGTGGTCGCGGGGCCACTTAGGCGAGCAGGTATTTCCTAAGGTTTTATTGCCTGTATTTTCTATCATTCCATTTGGTATAACTTTTGTTGACTCTGGTTCTGTTCTTAATTTGACTGATCTGAAATTTGTGGTTTCTCCGGATCTGCCATTACTCTTCCTATCTGATCCTCTATGGGTTATTGCTATCCACAGCATAACCCTGGCCAAGGGTTTTGTTCAGTATTATAAGTACTCGTGCACAGGACGTATGCGTTTTGCGATCCGCAAAAAACACTTATGACGTCCATGTGCATTCTGTATTTTGCAGAACGGAACATCTGGCGCCTAATAGAACATTCCTATCCTTGTCCGTAATGCGGACAATAATAGGACTGGTTCTATTTTTTTGAGGAACGGAAATGGGGACATAAGGAAACAGAATGCACACGGAGTAACTTTTGTTTTTTTTGGGGGACCCATTGAAATCAATGGTTCTGCATATGGTCTGCAAAAAAAAAAAAAAATGGACACGGCAAGAAAATACGTTCGTGTGCAAGAGCCCTAACATCTGTATGCTCATAGGTGCTATTTATTCTGAGGTCTGTTCTGTGTTTGGGTACAACCACGTTGCACAGTTGTGGGGCATTCTGGACGCGGGCATGTTGCAGTTGAGTACCGCGTGGCCAATTAAGCCGCAGCTGCCTCTTCTTTAACTAATGAAGATCACACTGTACGGTCAGTCTGCATTGTTAATAGTCGTGCAGCACCTTCAACATCGCTTGACCATTAACAATGCAGACCAGCTATACAGTGTGGTCTTCATTAGTGAAATAACAGGCAGTTGTGGCCAAATGTCCGTACAGCCGTGTGCCAAATGCCTGACTGCCATACCGTGTGGTTGTACCCTTATGGAAAATTTACCATCCACTGTTGTTTTGGGTTTGCCATGGCTCCAACTGCATGACCGTGTTTTTAATGCCTCTTTCACTCGAGCGTTATGGATCGTGTCAGGATCTGATGGTTTTGCACACAAGTTCAATCATTTTTTTTCTGCGATTGCGTACAGTGTGTGCATTTTTCGGTGCAGATTTTATCCAGATTGCATGTGTTTTTCATGCGCATGACGAATAACTGGAGAATAACACTCAACAATTATCAGTGAAAAACACATTGCATCTAGATGCCTTCCGTATTTCACACCATCCTCTTTCACTTCTATGGAGCCAGAGCTGCATGAAAAATGCACAATATAGAAGCAAGCAAGTTCAATGTGAGAAACTTGCAGCGTGTGTCAATGTTAGGTCCTTCTGCCCTCTGCTCCCTAGCATTATAATGCAATGTGACCCAGAGCATCCTGGAACTTATTGAATTAGGCCTCATGCACGTGTCTGTAAAATAATGGATCCGCAAAACAAGGATACCGACCGCATGCGTTCGGCATTTTGTGGAACGGAGCGTTCAGCCGACAATAGAACAGTTCTATCCTTGTCCGTGATGTGGACAAGAATTGAATGTTATAATTTTTTTTATTTTTTTTTTGTGGGGCCACGGAATGGACATGCGGATGCTGACAGCTGTTTTGTGACCCCCATTGATGTGAACTGGTCCACATCCGACCCGCAAAAAATATGGCTCGATGTGGACCTAAACCACGGTAGTGTGCATGAGGCCTAACACTGATTTAATGCTGTCCGTGTAATACAATAGATTCCAGGTCTCCCAGGGACACACAGCATAATAATGATAGGGAGCAGAGGTACGAACGGGACCTCACACTGACACACGCTGCAAGTTTCTTGCATTGAACTCGCTCCTGTGTGTCTAGCCTAATGTCCCTTTCACACGAGCGGGAGACTCGCATGTCTCCCGCAACGCATCTACAGGGCTGGACTCCAGCACTGACTGGGATTGCATATAATGCTATGCGATCCCTGTCAGTGCCGAGTCCAGCCCTGCAGATGCGTTGCGGCTCGTGTGAAAGGGGCATAAGTGTTTTCATACCTGCGTCTCAGTGTTTCTTACCAGTCTTCTTTTTGAGATGAAAAATGTCTCTGAATATTTTAAAGATTTTGGTGATGTTTTTGCTTAATCTGATTCTGACTCCCTCCCTTCCCTTCCAATACCCTATGATTGTGCCATTGATCTGCTACCTGGGGACGATCTGCTATCCTAAGGGGACGATTTACAAACTCTCTGGTCCTGAATGCCAGGCTATGAGGGATTATATGCAGGAAAGTCTGAAGAAGGGACATATTCGATCTTCTATGTCACTTATAGGAGCTGTTATTGTTTTTCTTAATTAGTGCTAAAGATGGGGGGCTTACATCCTGTATTGATTATAGGGAGTTGAACAAGATCACTGTGTAGAATCAGTATCCTCTGCCTATCCTCTGTTACCAAGCTCGATCTTAGCTTACTCATATTTAAGGGTTATTCCCATCTTGGACAATGGGGGCATATCGCTAGGATATGCCCCCATTGTCCTATAGGTGCGGGTCCCACCTCTGGGACCCGCACCTATATCGAGAACGGGGCCCCGAAAGTGAAGGAGGGCGCACCGTGCATGCGCGACCGCCCTCCGTTCATTTGTATGGCACCGCCGAAAATAGCCGAGCCAGCGCTTGGCTATTTTCGGCGGCCCCATACAAGACTGCTGAGTCAAGACACAGAGAGAATTTGAAAAAATGATCCCAAATCACTGTAAGAAGCATAAGCCACAAATGCAGGACTGCTGAAGAGGTCACTGACCTGGTGACTGTATTGTAAGGGTAATTTTTAAGTACTGATTGGTTCTGTCCCTTTAATTCTGTTCCCTTTCATTATTACCATTCTGTGTAATCATGCGCCTTGTAATCTAGTAGCCATCCCCCATAGTGCTGATAAGACCCACATTCCTGAGTGATCCACGAGACATGCATGCTGTACACTGGAGGAGGGGCTAAAATGTTTAAACTCTGTGACACACATTCACTCAAGGCACTCCATTGAAGACTTCATTCTAGGTAGGATGTAAGCATTGCTTTACTATCTCTTGTATACCCTGGAGTGTCATGTATGTGCTACGACATGGCGACCGGAGTGTCACCCCATATTGCATATTTAGGCTAGTGATGTTTATTTACTTTTTAGTATTCTGTATGTGATTTTCTTGTGTTATCATATACAGTATTTAATCATACTTAGTAAATATATTTATTCACTGAACCTGCGTAAGCTTATTCCTTCTCAAATCTTTTGAATTCACGTTACAGTGCCCATTCTACTAAACAATACCATAGATGGTCTGTATTGCCAGTGCCCATCCTTCTGAATGATACCACGGATAGACCATATCACCTCTGACAGCCAAAGGAGCAGCCGCAAGGACACCCAGCACAACCGTTTTAGCTAAGCAATTATCTGGGGCTGAAGTGTGGTTTTAGTTGGGAAAGGTGAAATGCTTTTACCCATTAAAAATCATATTCTAGCTGCTGCAGAGCATTTTAAGATCAGGTGCCACAGACATAAGGGCAGCTCTGTAAAAAAAAAAAAAAAAAAAAAAAAAAAAAAATCATTCGTACAGCTAAAAAATGAGCGACCTTGTCCCATACTGCTGAGTACCTGTCTCCTCCGCACACATCATGAAGCTGAGCTGGGAGATTCTTGTCATTGGATCTGTTCCTTGCAGAGGAATTTGGCAAAAATCTGCTCTTAATGCACACGGAGCACGTGCAGAATCTGCTCCAACCGGTAACCGAAGGACGTAAAGCACAGAAAATACAATGAGATGATGACATGGACTCCAGCTAGGGCAGCGAATTGTTTGTCTTTCCATTCCATCTCCCTATCAAATAAGTTAATAAGCTATAAATACTTCAATAAAAATTACAACCCATCCTCCAGGGGTATGTCGATGGAAAAATAAAAAAGTTATGGCTCTCAGAATGTAGTGACACACAAATTACCTTTTTTCTGCAAAACTGTCCAAAACTACTAAAACATGTACTTATTTGGTTTTGCTGTATTCAGAGTGACTCTTAGAACTTTTTTTGACCTTAATGAGGTATTCTTGTAATTATAAGCTATACACTGGGTAGAGCATATATGCTAGACCGGTGGGGGTCTGACTGCCGGTACCCCCACCAGTCGCCAAAGTAAGGTCCCATGTTTTCCTCAGCAAGGGGTTGTTGAATGGAACGGCTTCCCTCATACAGTGGATTATAAAATGGTCTGACAGAAGCCACTACTAGGGGGAGCTTAGGGATTTATACAGTCACCATGGATTACAATGGAAACTGTAAAATTATCTTTACACTGAGCTCTCCCTAGTGGTGGCAGAATGAAAATGCTGTGTTTTTATGTCATTAGAAGAAGTGGTTGAGCTCTGAGCCTCCACTCCGAACCCCCCCCCCCCCCGACCCCATAGAAGTCACTTGGTCTGCCATCATGGAAGGTATGCCGCTGACAGTACAGTATTAGTAAATAGGCCCCAGTGAATGGAATAGTAGGGGGCGTGCTCCACTGGCCCACTCCAGTCCTGTCGTCGAGAGAAGTAACCACCAAGAAAAATTTAAAAACAATGGCTGGATTGCTTTTTTTTTTTCTTTTTTTTTATCGCTACAACAATATAATAAAAGCAAATAAATAAATTAGATGCACCCTGAAAAGGTGCCTTTTGAAAATTGTAACTCATCCCACAAAAAAACAAGCACAAGCTACATCAACTGAAAGGTAAAAAAAAAAAGTTATGATTATTAAAGTTCACAATGAAAAAAGGGGTAAAAATTAATGCTTGTGTAAAAAATGGGTGCTTGTCTGATCTTGGGTTACAGTCTGTATTATAATCCAGAGCTGCATTCACAATTCTGCTAGCTTCAAGGCTGAAATCCCCCAGCATTCCTTACTGGGTGAGCTTGTTCTGGTACAGATATTGCTCTGGCTTCCTGTCTTCTATGGCCTTTTTTGGGGATTCTAAACTAACTGAAGGAGGTATGATGCAACCCCTGTATTCTGCCTGGGCCCCACAGCAAATGTTTGAACGTTTCCTTCATGTATATACAGGGACAGACTGGGAACTTTAAAGTGGCCCTGGAAAAAATACTAAAAGTGGCCCTGTTTTGTACTCGAGTCCAAATTGATGGAAGGCAGGGCCAGCAATATCATATTGTGGCACATCATACCACCCCAACAGAGCCAAATACCACAGGCCATCACAAAATACAAAAAAGTTCCGCTGACCGGCCATTAGGAGGACTCACATGGCCCCCTGTACATCAGCCCACTGGGAAATTTCCCTGTAAGGTATATGGCCTATCCGCCCCTGCGTATATACTGTATGTCATGTCACTGTATATACTATCATTGTATAATACTGGTGAGGAGGCCCTGACAATAAAATCTTGAGGTCTTCCTCCAGGACAGGCTCCATATTTTGGGCCCATATAGCTACACTCCTCCCTCTATTTGCTAGACTACAAAGAACACTTGAGAGAATGTCTCTTGCGCTCTCGCTCAGGCCCTGCATCTTTTTATACTGGATGTTCCTTTAAGGGGGTTGTGTCAAGTTTGCAACAGATCGCTGGGGGTCTGACCGCTGGTACCCCAATCTGGTGGAACGGCAGGTTGGTGATGCCCCTTGCCATTCTCTATGTGACCTCAACAAGTTAGCCAAGTTCTTGACACTCCCATAGAGAATGAATGGATCCAATCCATGAGATCAGGGGAGTGACCCCCTCTGTTCTCGGGATCGGTAAGGATCGCAGCGGTCAGACCTCCAGCTATCAGTTATCCCCTATCCTGTGGATAGGATACAGAGTAATTTGCAAACTTGGCACAACCCCCATTAAGCATTGTCAGCATCTGAAACATCACATTTGTGGTCAGCTGAACAGCTAGGACTATCTCCAGGGTGTAGAGGCGGTGGAGCCCCTGACTTAGGACATTGCGGTTGATTGATCACTTTGTTTGGACGGGATTTACACCGATGCAATTAGACCTGAAAGAGTTTGTTCTTATAAATTTGGCCCAACTTTAATCAAGAATTGAGTTAATGTCGCTCTGCTTCCAAATGACTTGGCACCTCTCCTGCTGTAGACCGGGTAATGCTACGTCGAGTACCAGATGCGTCTTCTTGGACACTATTCCTGGACAGCATTTGGTAGATGTAACTGCTGGCATGTTGCTGTAAGTTAATTGTACCTAAATATATTTAGATAACCAGACTCTGGGACACCCCCAGATATTTCTATGGAGCCCATAGGTCCATTGCAAGGGCATTCGAAGGGCAGCAGTGATTCTTTGCTGTCTTTAGGGGAGTTCAGACCCATCCTTGTATTTTCTAAAGGAGTTGTCCAGGATTGCAAAAAAATGGTCTTTGTATCAAGAAACAGCGCCACTTTTGTCCATAGCCTGTATCTGGTATTGCGGCTCAGCCTCATTCCCGTGAACAGGGATGAACGGTAATACCAGACACAACCTATGGTCCGTTAGGCTTGGTAGGCTGAGCTTCTTCTGTGAGCAGTGCATTTTTAGCAGCTAGCTCTTTTAGCCCTTCTCTATTGACTTCAATGGGGAAGGCAGCTAAAATCCGCCTCAAAGTAGTAACATGCCGCCTCTGAAGCGGATTGCAAATGAGCGGTGGAAAAAAACTGCTACCACGTGCACATGGTGCCTTTTTCCCAAGCGGTATACTGATTAAACCATGGAAAATGTCCATTTTTCTGTGGCGAAATCCATGGTTGCATTTTTGCTGTGTGAACATAGCCTTAGACTCCTTTCCCTCTGTACCTTACTGGTGGCTTACCTACCAAATGTATGTTATGAAAATGTAGATGAAAGGCAGGATCAGACTACACAGGGTTTACTTGTAGTCTGTTACCATGGAGACACAAGTCTGCATAGGCACTGGAGACACAAAACATTGGGATAGTAGACTATTGGCAACATTGTTTCATTTTTATTTTAAAAACATGAGATGAATGAAAAGCATTTCATATGTACACCTATCCAGAAAACAGAAGAATTCTTGTGAAATTATTAGTAATGTCACTTCATGATATATGTTCGGTTTCAATTCCTCACATCTCTGCTTGCTTTCAGTGAATGAAATCCTTCGCTGTCGCAGAGGCTGAAAACATACAGAAATAGTCCGAGTCCTGATGAGAGTTTGGTACAACTGGATCCAGTTTAGGCAATGCTCTGCGAGCTACAGGACCCCAGGATGATACATACTGATACATTGTGGCAAATTAGAGGAGGTGTTTTGTACTGATGATGGATTTAGCACACAGATATTTTAAGATTGTATACACATCTGAAAGGGGTTATTCCATTAAAATTATTTATCTTCTATCCACAGGATAAGTGATTAAATATTGGATCACAGGGGGCACAATTGCTGGTACCTCCAAGCATACCTCCAAATGAAGCAGCAGTGTCCATATCGGCACACCCCTCCATTCACTTCTATTGGGCTGATGAACACGGCACAACTGCCCTGCTCACTACTGCAGCATCCAGAGAGGGGACTCTGGACCCCCTCAATCTCAGGATCGCTTGGGGTCCCAGCAGTCTCATCCCTCATCATCTCACATTCATGACCTATACTGTGGAGATAGGTGATAAATACTTTTTGTGGGATTTTTAACATATTAAAGTAAACCGAGCTGAAACCACTTCCCATTGTTTTCAATGGGAAGCGGCACCACAGCTCATGTGAGGATTATCCCGGGTAGTTTTCTAGATTGTGCCAAAAATGTACATTTTCATTCTTGGCACAGTTACCACATGGACCCCTATATAAGCTGCAGTGGGAGCCTGCTCGCAGTTTAGCTTCACTAAGGGTCTTTATATATGTGACAATGACCTGAACATCTTTATCTCGCTGGTGATTGTCATCTGCACTTAAAGAGGACCTTACACCCCCCCCCCCTTCCCTCCTGACATGACTGTTTTAATAGCTTCATATATTCCCCATGTCATAACAGTTCTGGAGCATCTATTCCTATGGCTCTATGTTGTCATTCCTTTATTATTTATATTAGAAGTTATGAATGAATTGCTAGCAGTCTGCAGTAAGGGTACAGAGGGGTGGTAACAAGTTGGGGGACATACCTGCACAGTCTGAAAATGGCAACACTGATAGGATACAGTGAATCTGTGCATGTACACACCCCCAACTGGTTACCTCCCCTCTGTTCCCTTACTGCAGACTGCTAGCAATTCATTCATAACTTCTAGTAGAAATAATAAAGGAATGGTACAACATAGAGCCATAAGAATAGATGCTCCAGAATTATTACATGGGGGATGCATGAAGCTATTAGAGCAGGCATGTCAGGAGAGGTGAAAGGTTCTCTTTAATGATAATTCTGCCCATGCAATGCTGGATATCTGCTCTCCGTGCACTCACTTCCCGCTGAACGATAGACTTGTGTTTATACACAGGAGGCAGAGCTCCAAGGGGAGGGACAGAACAGCAGCCTAGACCAATGATGAGACAGGGTGTGTGCCTCAGACTACCTCGCACTCCCTGCAGTCACTGTAGCTAAACTGTAGTCACCGGTCACAGTTCTGCCCTAATAAAACTGAGCTAAAACACCGGCATGCAGCAAGATCTGAGGAAGCTAAATAGCAGGTAATTATCCCCTATAGTTACTGGCTTATCAATTTTTAGGACATGCCTGGAGAGTCCCTTTAAGCTTTATTTGTATAAAAGTGGACAATCCGTTTACAGCTGTTGACTGTTACAATTTAATGCAGAAGAAGACAGCAACAGGATCCATGTCTATATTGGATGTTATGAAAAAAAATCTCTTTTTGTACACCCGTAAGGCATGTACCTTGCTGTTTCTCGTTCCCCTGGTTGCACCTATATTCATGTTTTAGGTCCAAGCTCGCTGGTCTCGTGTCTCCTTCCTGCAGTGTAGTAGCAGTAGTGCAGACACACCATGACAGATGTGTAGCCCCTTCCGTCTCCCCTTCTTTTCCCTTTGCCCATCACACAGAAGTGAGCTTTTCCTGCAGATAACTGAGACTAATCTTCAGCAGTTAAACCGGCAATGAGCACAGTGTGTGCCTGTCACAGGATATTACTCTTGGCACGGGGCTACTTCGGGCACTGCTGTCGTGACAGTGTAGATGTGTGTGGTCTCATCAGCTCTGTGCATCATGCAATCCTCTAAGGGGGCTGCAGAAGTTAGCTCTCTTGGTCTACTTGTCATAGAAGAGGTCATCTTCTGCTGGGATTCTAGGGGGGTGTTGGTGGCAGAAATTTTGGGTGTACAGTATATGCTGCAAGCCCTGTAGGAGCGAAGCGGAGGATGGGGATGGTAGTGGCTCTGGCTGCAATGATTATTCACAGTGGCAATCCTCACACCGATTCTCCCTAGGGCTGAGGAGTGATAGGAGGGCGCACCCTTTCTTCCCTCGAGGCACACCCTGATGTTGGGGCTCCAGCCTGATGGTAATTAGGGTGCCCTTGGTATTATGGGTGTTGTGCGGGTGCAAGGCAGCAGGTGCCGAGGCCAGAGAATGGTGCTGGAGTCATCCCCATGTAATAACAATTCTGGAGCATTCTATGTTGTGCCATTCCTCTGTTATTTGTACTAGAAGTTATGAATGAATTGCAGTTTGCAGTAAAGGTACAGGTGGGTGTTACCAGGTGGGCGAGTTCCTGCACAGTCTGATACCAGCAGCACTAGTTGGATAGACCAAACCTACAAAATGCACAGAAAGTCTCAACACCACTAGGCTAAAGCAATGACATAATCTTTATTATGAATATATAACACAGATACATATAAAAGAATAAGTTAAAAAAAATTCAGCGGCGGGAATAGCATAAATAAAGCAGAAACACTGGTATCAAAGGATTAAAGCCACAGCACAACATATGACCGCATTGCTATACATAGTAAAGTGCATAGTGCAAAGACATACAAACAATGTGATGTCAGTCACAAGGAGCCTGGTGCAAACAAAGCACCATAGATCCAGATGAACCAAACACCATACAAGTCAATAAGCAGATAGAAGTATACCAACCAGTGAGACCGCGTATGATCACCCCAACGTACGTTTCGCACAGTTGCTTCCTCAGGGAGTGTGATACTTAGTAAGATTCAGTCCTATATATATCGCCCACAATTGATACAGATATCCTCCACCTGAGTGCATGCATTCCAGGGTGGAACCCATGATGTCACTTCCCCTGAACCCAGAAGTCGTTCTTACATAGAAATGCCCATCATAAACCTCAGTATACATAATAGGATGTGTACTACATCGATAATCAAATGCTCATAGATGTCAATAATCACAGTAACCAACTACCCTCGCTTAATAAGAATCTATAGAACGTAGTACAACGGAGCTCCCGACATCTCGCGGAATGCGAGACTACGGGAGATCACATGACCGCAGATGCGCTCCAGAGTGGAACGCAACCGACGGAAAAGCCGGCCGGCTTACCAAGAGCAGCGCTGCAACCTCCTATCTCCTATACCCAGCCCACAGTAGCGTGATCTCCCATACAGTCCTAATTCATTCAACCTGAAGATATCATAAAAAAACAATGACATATGCATCCATAATATATCCATAAGAGGATGCCAAGATATAACAGCGGATGAATGAATAGTGTCAAAACGCGAATAAATAA
Organism: Rhinella marina; assembly: GCA_900303285.1. Taxonomy (NCBI): domain Eukaryota; kingdom Metazoa; phylum Chordata; class Amphibia; order Anura; family Bufonidae; genus Rhinella; species Rhinella marina. The sequence goes on along the minus strand of ONZH01028209.1, from coordinate 178,917 downwards.
ATCGGTGAAAAATGTGACCAAAAAAATGAATCAAAAGAAAAAGAATATGATGGAAATGTGATGAATTGATACCAAAAATATAAAGATAAGAAAAAATGGTGAGAAAAATATGAATAAAGCAATTGTAAAAAAATATGATGAATGAGTGTGTGAATAGGATATGAATAAAAACAAAATGTGAGATAAGTGGGTGGATCTGTGAAAAATGGTGTGACCAAGAAGTGAAGAGGAAAAACGAAAGTGATGTGAATGTGATGAATGAATGCAAAAAAGGATGGAAAAAAAAAAAAAAAAAAAAAAAAAAAAATTTTGAGTGAAAAAATGTGGCCAAAAGAAGAAATAATACTAAATGCATAAATGTGAGGACAACGAGTGAAATGTGAAACAAAGATGTGAAACTGAAAGTGAAATGGGTGTATCATGTGTAAATATGGATGTAGAAAAATAAAATAAAAGTGAGAAGTGTGTGAAACTGAAAAAAAAAAAAAAAAAAAAAATGAATAAAAAATGTGTAATTAATAAGATCAAAAACGGAAGACCACCCCCACAGGAACCGGAGGAAGGCAGGAAAAAGCGGCATCCAATATTTCATATGGCGTAGTCTCTTCAGGGCAAAATGACTAAGGTAATAGTCCCAAGGGGCATAGAATAAATGCACACAGATACCTATAAAACAAAAATAAAAAACACGTTAAAAGCATGGTACACCATGGTATGACCCATGGTGTACAAGGACATGATAAACAGGAATATACATAAAACTAATACATCGAACAAATCGAACAAATACATAGAATCGAAACTATCCAATGGAACATCAAAGAAAAGAGGCAAAGCTCAAACTTTCATTAAGCCCTTTAGGTGACATTGTGTCCAATGTAAAAATCCATCTGGACTCTTTTTGGGCTAGGATCTTCTTCCAATCGCCACCCCGCTCCCCAATCAAAACACGATCAATTCCCCTTACCTTAAACAGGGAACCATCGCAGTTGTGATGGGTCTTGAAATGGCGAGGGATTGTCTTGAGTTTTGATATGTCTCTCTCTTCCACAGCAGCCCCAATTCCCAACACGTGTTCCCGTGTACGTCTCCTCAGTTCTCGTGAAGTAAGGCCAACATAGCGAAGGTTGCATGGGCACGATGCCACATAAATAACTCCAATCGTTGAACAGGTGATTGTATGTGTAATTGTATACACTTTGTTGCCAGAGTGATCATTGAATGAATTGGTCCTCTCAATGTTCGGGCATGCCACGCATCTCCCACACGGATAACAACCCCATTTTGGGCCTTTTGATCCAAAAGCATAAGCAAAACGTTTGCCTTGATAGTGACTCCGTACTAGCATATCACGCAAGTTCTGTTCCCTTCTATACGTCACTGACGGATTTGTGGGTAAATAATTTTTCAGGACCGAATCTGTCCGAAGAATGTTCCAATATTTACAAAGGATTTTCCTCACCTCATTATGCCCTGAGTTAAAGGATGTGATGAATCGTGGAATTTGTTCAATGTCCCCCTTCAGGCGTGGTCTTTCTTGTAATAATGCATGCCTTTTGGCCTCTTTTGCTCTCCTATAGCTTCTCCACAGACCGCCCTTGTGGTACCCCCGTGCCCTGAAACGTTGGGTCAGCTCTTGTGCACGTGTCTCAAATACCTCTTCTTGGGAACAGATGCGTCTTAGCCTCAAAAATTGACCAATTGGAATGCCTTGGATCAGAGAGCGTGGATGGGAAGAAGTCGCATGAAGAAGGCTATTCACGGCCGTCGGTTTACGAAAAACGTCAGTATGAATGAAGCCCATATCGTCAACCTGTAGCTGAAGATCGAGAAAATCCATGTTACTCCTCCCCAACTTGTATGTTAATTTGATGTTAAGATCATTGTTGTTGAGTTCGTCCATGAAAATCGCCAGATCTTCCCTCGAGCCCTGCCAGACCATCAACACGTCATCAATATATCTGGCCCATAAATGGACTTTCTCGATGTGTCTGGCAGGCTCGGTTAAGAAGATCCTCCTCTCCCACAGCCCCAGGAACAGGTTAGCGTAGGACGGCGCACAGGCCGCCCCCATAGCTGTACCCTGGAGCTGCAGGTAGAGGAGGCCCTTAAAAGAAAGAAATTGTGTGTAAGGACGAACTCAAGAAGATCCAGAATAAATGTGGAAAACTCACCCTGCAACATGGAAGAATGTAAAAAATGGGACACAGCCGCTATCCCATCTCTATGTCTGATTGATGTATATAGTGACTCCACGTCACAAGTGACCAGCCACATGTCATCCTCAAGCTGTAGACCATCAATTCTTCGCAAGGCATCCCCCGTATCCTTAAGGTAGGAAGGTAAGTTCTCCACCATGGGTCGTAACGTGAAATCAATTAATTTACACGCAGGTTCACACATGTTATTGCGGCCGGATACAATAGGGCGTCCAGGGGGGTTCGTCACATCCTTATGTACCTTCGGTAAGAGGTACAAGGTTGAGATAGTCGGATTATCCAATTTAAGGCAATTCATCTCCCGTTGTGTAATGACCCCTGAATCCACTGCTTTCTGTAAGATCATATGGAGCTCACCCTGAAATTGGTACAAAGGGTTAAATGTGAGTCTTTTGTAGCATTGGCCGTCCCGTAATTGGCGCAGAACTTCCCTCTCATATAACATGGTCGGCCACACCACAACATTACCCCCCTTATCAGCGGGTTTAATCACAACTCCATTTAACTTACTGAGTTCTTTAAGTGCACCCTGTTGTGCAGTCGTCAGATTCCTTCCATAGGAGGTCCTCGGGACCTTCTTAAGGTCTTCGGTAACCAATTTGACAAACACATCAATGCTTGGATATAATGTAAAAGGAGGGAACTTCTTAGATTTAGGTATAAGATTTTTAGGAAATCTGTTCACCTCATTGGAAAGTTCTTGCTCATCCAATAATTCGTACAGGATCCGAACCGCCCTCTGTTCACTCTCAGTGTCTAACGATGGTTCACATGTTGGTCTATGGTAAAATCTCTTAAAAACCAGCTTTCTGGCGAAGAGGTTCAAGTCCTTAATTGCTGTGAAAACATCAAAACGGTGTTCAGGAATAAAGTTCAGGCCAAGGCTCAAAACCTCCACCTGAGGCTGGGTTAGCAATATATTAGATAAATTAATTACCTGAACCTTTTCATCCTGTTTTTCAAAACCAAGTTGAGGGCGTTTTGCCCGATGGGCCGGGCTCTCTTCCTTGCGTTTTCTTACTGCACGTCGTGTATCACCTCTTTGTATGCCACGTGCACTCTCCATCGAGGCCGCAGAGGACACAGAAGAGCTCCGGCTTCTCATATCAGAGCCACGCCGCTTCCATCTATATACCCGATTATTTTCAAAATCCGCCAAATCACGCTGGAATTTTTTAAGTTTTTGCTCCTTAATCTGTTTTTCCCACAGGTTATGCGCTTGGTCAAGATCATATTTCAGTTGTTCCCAATCCTCTTCACTCAATTGTTGTTTGAGGAGATTTTCCGTAGACACAATCTCCTTACCAACTTCCTCAAAGGATGTATTGTTGGCCGTAATGAGAAGTTTCAGAAAAGACATAGAGCAAACATTACACACTTCCTCCCATCTATTGGAGAACCCCTCAATTTCTTGACCATATGATGGAAAAATCTGAACCCTAAGGCCACGAGGGATCATATTCTTGGCCACATATTGTTCCATGGATACTCGATTCCACCAAATACGTAAACGCTTGTGAAGCAGATTCTTTAAGGTTCCCTTTAGTTCTCGTATATTCCTAGATTCCTCATTATGCATATTGCCGCCACCACCATTAAAAATCTCTTGTGCCTGGGTTTGCCAGGTCAGTTCTCTAGCACGAAAATCCATGATAGGATATATAACTTCTGTAAGAGATAAAAAATTATCGCATACAGGGACAAGAAAACACCAAATTGGTGTGTTGAGAAACAAAGCACAAACCTACAAAATGCACAGAAAGTCTCAACACCACTAGGCTAAAGCAATGACATAATCTTTATTATGAATATATAACACAGATACATATAAAAGAATAAGTTAAAAAAAATTCAGCGGCGGGAATAGCATAAATAAAGCAGAAACACTGGTATCAAAGGATTAAAGCCACAGCACAACATATGACCGCATTGCTATACATAGTAAAGTGCATAGTGCAAAGACATACAAACAATGTGATGTCAGTCACAAGGAGCCTGGTGCAAACAAAGCACCATAGATCCAGATGAACCAAACACCATACAAGTCAATAAGCAGATAGAAGTATACCAACCAGTGAGACCGCGTATGATCACCCCAACGTACGTTTCGCACAGTTGCTTCCTCAGGGAGTGTGATACTTAGTAAGATTCAGTCCTATATATATCGCCCACAATTGATACAGATATCCTCCACCTGAGTGCATGCATTCCAGGGTGGAACCCATGATGTCACTTCCCCTGAACCCAGAAGTCGTTCTTACATAGAAATGCCCATCATAAACCTCAGTATACATAATAGGATGTGTACTACATCGATAATCAAATGCTCATAGATGTCAATAATCACAGTAACCAACTACCCTCGCTTAATAAGAATCTATAGAACGTAGTACAACGGAGCTCCCGACATCTCGCGGAATGCGAGACTACGGGAGATCACATGACCGCAGATGCGCTCCAGAGTGGAACGCAACCGACGGAAAAGCCGGCCGGCTTACCAAGAGCAGCGCTGCAACCTCCTATCTCCTATACCCAGCCCACAGTAGCGTGATCTCCCATACAGTCCTAATTCATTCAACCTGAAGATATCATAAAAAAACAATGACATATGCATCCATAATATATCCATAAGAGGATGCCAAGATATAACAGCGGATGAATGAATAGTGTCAAAACGCGAATAAATAAATCGGTGAAAAATGTGACCAAAAAAATGAATCAAAAGAAAAAGAATATGATGGAAATGTGATGAATTGATACCAAAAATATAAAGATAAGAAAAAATGGTGAGAAAAATATGAATAAAGCAATTGTAAAAAAATATGATGAATGAGTGTGTGAATAGGATATGAATAAAAACAAAATGTGAGATAAGTGGGTGGATCTGTGAAAAATGGTGTGACCAAGAAGTGAAGAGGAAAAACGAAAGTGATGTGAATGTGATGAATGAATGCAAAAAAGGATGAAAAAAAAAAAAAAAAAAAAAAAAAAAAAAAAATTTTTGAGTGAAAAAATGTGGCCAAAAGAAGAAATAATACTAAATGCATAAATGTGAGGACGAGTGAAATGTGAAACAAAGATGTGAAACTGAAAGTGAAATGGGTGTATCATGTGTAAATATGGATGTAGAAAAATAAAATAAAAGTGAGAAGTGTGTGAAACTGAAAAAAAAAAAAAAAAAAAAAAAAAAAAAAAAATGAATAAAAAATGTGTAATTAATAAGATCAAAAACGGAAGACCACCCCCACAGGAACCGGAGGAAGGCAGGAAAAAGCGGCATCCAATATTTCATATGGCGTAGTCTCTTCAGGGCAAAATGACTAAGGTAATAGTCCCAAGGGGCATAGAATAAATGCACACAGATACCTATAAAACAAAAATAAAAATAAAAAACACGTTAAAAGCATGGTACACCATGGTATGACCCATGGTGTACAAGGACATGATAAACAGGAATATACATAAAACTAATACATCGAACAAATCGAACAAATACATAGAATCGAAACTATCCAATGGAACATCAAAGAAAAGAGGCAAAGCTCAAACTTTCATTAAGCCCTTTAGGTGACATTGTGTCCAATGTAAAAATCCATCTGGACTCTTTTTGGGCTAGGATCTTCTTCCAATCGCCACCCCGCTCCCCAATCAAAACACGATCAATTCCCCTTACCTTTAACAGGGAACCATCGCAGTTGTGATGGGTCTTGAAATGGCGAGGGATTGTCTTGAGTTTTGATATGTCTCTCTCTTCCACAGCAGCCCCAATTCCCAACACGTGTTCCCGTGTACGTCTCCTCAGTTCTCGTGAAGTAAGGCCAACATAGCGAAGGTTGCATGGGCACGATGCCACATAAATAACTCCAATCGTTGAACAGGTGATTGTATGTGTAATTGTATACACTTTGTTGCCAGATGATATCGTTATTGTTATGATATCTTCAGGTTGAATGAATTAGGACTGTATGGGAGATCACGCTACTGTGGGCTGGGTATAGGAGATAGGAGGTTGCAGCGCTGCTCTTGGTAAGCCGGCCGGCTTTTCCGTCGGTTGCGTTCCACTCTGGAGCGCATCTGCGGTCATGTGATCTCCCGTAGTCTCGCATTCCGCGAGATGTCGGGAGCTCCGTTGTACTACGTTCTATAGATTCTTATTAAGCGAGGGTAGTTGGTTACTGTGATTATTGACATCTATGAGCATTTGATTATCGATGTAGTACACATCCTATTATGTATACTGAGGTTTATGATGGGCATTTCTATGTAAGAACGACTTCTGGGTTCAGGGGAAGTGACATCATGGGTTCCACCCTGGAATGCATGCACTCAGGTGGAGGATATCTGTATCAATTGTGGGCGATATATATAGGACTGAATCTTACTAAGTATCACACTCCCTGAGGAAGCAACTGTGCGAAACGTACGTTGGGGTGATCATACGCGGTCTCACTGGTTGGTATACTTCTATCTGCTTATTGACTTGTATGGTGTTTGGTTCATCTGGATCTATGGTGCTTTGTTTGCACCAGGCTCCTTGTGACTGACATCACATTGTTTGTATGTCTTTGCACTATGCACTTTACTATGTATAGCAATGCGGTCATATGTTGTGCTGTGGCTTTAATCCTTTGATACCAGTGTTTCTGCTTTATTTATGCTATTCCCGCCGCTGAATTTTTTTTAACTTATTCTTTTATATGTATCTGTGTTATATATTCATAATAAAGATTATGTCATTGCTTTAGCCTAGTGGTGTTGAGACTTTCTGTGCATTTTGTAGGTTTGTGCTTTGTTTCTCAACACACCAATTTGGTGTTTACTAGTTGGATAGAGTCAGACACACCCGCTACTGGTAACACCCAGCAGTACCTTTACTGCAGACTGCTGGCAATGTATTTATAAACTTAGCAGGAATAACAAAGGACATAGAGTCATAAGAATAGATACTCCAGAATTGGTATTACATGGGGGATGCAAGTAGTTACTAAAACTACCATGTCAGGAGAGGTGACATGTCCTATTTAAGTGCACAATGGGAGTTGTAGTACAGCCAATGGTATAAAAACACAGTTCCAAACAATTCTCGGTGCAAATCTCCCCAGATTACAATGCATGAATATAGGCCCAGATGGGGATTGTAGTACTCCTTCCCTCTATCTCTTCAAAGTCTCTCTCTCTCTGCAGAATCTATGGCTAGTTTCACATCTGCAGCAGAGCCACTCCTACAATGGAGTCCGGCAGAGATCTGGCCGCTACCTGGCAAATATGCTGAGAATACAGAGTGGGCTCAGCCTGCATGTGGAACCTGCATCCCCTAAATTTAATGGAGGTCATTGTAGTGCCAAAAGAGGTAACATTTAGCAATTTCCTCTTCTAAACAGATCACCTTGCCGGTGGCGAACAGGCACAAATGATTTTGTTCAAAATGTATTTGCCGAAAATCTCACGTTTATATAATTAACATTGCATTAGCATTAATATATTTTCTATAGTATGGCAACATTTTATATATTTTGACCTTTGTGCTTGCTGAGTACTATTGCAGTATGTTTGTTTTTGCTTTTGTTCTTTCAGCAATGGCGGCGTGTACCTGCGCATTGGGATGTGCTGACTAACACCCCCCCCCCCCTTTGTAGAAGAATAATAGAGTAATGACATAACACAGAAACATATGAAGAGATGCTACAGAATTGTTCTTACATGGGGAATGCGCATGCAGTGATCCGCTGGTTCACTGCTAGAGGGTTAATACCAATTTCATCACTAAAGTGGTAAAAGTGTTCATTGGGATACTGATCTATACATTATGTAACCCAAAAATGATAGGTATAGGTAGGAAACAGTTAACTGGCAGCTTCTTATTAGTTGCCTGGTACTGGGCTGGTTGATTTTTCTCCTGTTTAGTATAAAGTCTGCAAGAAAGCAAGCTAGAGTGAAGACGTATTTGGTGTGTGCTCCTGCCAAGTTGGCCAAGACGAATGTTGCTCCTGGAAAACACTGTTACTGTGAGTGAAAGCTGCCAGAAAAAAAGCAACCTCCTAAGGATTAAAGGGGTATTCCGGTTGTTTAAAATCATCCCCTATCCACAGGATAGGGGATAACTGTTAGACCAGTGAGGGTCCTACCACTGGGACCCCAACCAATCACGAGAATGGGTCTCCATACCCCCTGCTGCCCCCTGAAATGAATGGAGCAGCTGTTGGGCGTGCGTTCGGCCACTCCATTCCTTTCTATGGGATATCCGGAGATTGGTGAGCGTTGTATTATGCTTTCTCCAGAACTCCTATAGAAATATGCCGATTGACCACACCATTTATTTCAGGGGTGCTGCAGGAGGCACCGCTCCCTCATTCTCGTTATTGGTGGGGGTCCCAGTGGTAGGACCCTCCCTGATCTAATTAAAGTTATCTACTATCCACAGGAAAGGGGGTAACTTCTAACACCCGGAATACCCCTTTAACCTCTAAGGGAAAGAAACATTGAATTTTGCAGATTGAGGACCATGAGGTTGTGCTCGGACTGCGTTAGTAAAGGTAAAGCACTTATATGGCTTTAGACTTTACTGCCCGTGGTTTGAATGTATTGCTTCTGGTGCCTGCCATACTTCTGAGATGGACTGGCTGTCCTATCTAGGCACTGCAGAGAAATATTGAGGAATTGCGCTCCTATCCTTTCCCTGGAGATGAATTTTGCAGATGATTGAGGACCATGAGGTTGTGCTAGGACTGAGTTAGTAAAGGTAAAGCACTCATATGGCTTTAGACTTTACTGCCCGTGGTTTGTGTTTATTCCATCTGAGATGGACTGGCTGTCCTATCTAGGTCTGCACCCCGCAGTTAGGCACTGCAGTGAAATATTGAGGAACTGCACTCCTATCCTCTCCCTGAGGGCAGGGGTACACCACCAATGGGGCCAGGTGAGGCAATTGCCTCAGGCAGCACCAGGTAGAGGAAATAGGGGGGCAGCGGAAGGGCCATGGGCAATGAGCGCTTTCATTGTGGCAAAGGGGTTAGGTTAAGAAATTGGAATGGGGGGCTGCCGTTTTAGTTTTCGTCTCAGGCAGTAGAAAGGCTAGGTGCACCCATGCCTGCTGGCTGGCACAAGTAGTTACTACCTGACATAACAGACTTGTAAGAAGAGGATACAGTTCCTCTTTAATTGCTGTTATGATTAGGACATTTTTTCTTCTTTTATGAAGACACATTGGTAATTGTTTTGCAGCTTTTATTTTTTATTTTTTCATCCCACTGCTTTTGACTTGATGAATCGTTTATCGTTACGACCTACACCTGCATATTCATCTTAATAGAATTAAACTAAAACTACGTAGATGAGAATCTTTAGGCAACTGGTAGATCAGAAGGTAACGAACGTCTTATCTGGAGATGATTGTGACATTTATTATCGTATAGGCTATGTTTAGTTGGTGATATGGTTTGTTAGCGATGCTAGTGGTGGAATGATAGAACTAAAGGTTAAAGTCGGCTCCTTATTAAACCAATAAATATCTGTAAAGGATACTGTGGAAACCTTCTGACGTCACAGTTGAGTAAAGAGCTGTGCTCTGTGAAGTTTGGGGAGACTAATTATTTCTTTCATTTTAAATGGAAACCCCGACAGTGCCACCTAGTGGAAAGAATAGATACTTACCAGCACCAAATAAAGTCAAGGAGCTACAGAAAGCAGGTTGTGCAGTAATGAGCCTCTGCTATAATGATCCTGGTGGACGTGCCAAGTACAGAGACAGTTGCTGGGTTTATGACTCTTATATTGGCAGTGGAAACATTTATGTTGTCGTTTTTCAGCATTACCTTATGCTGCATCATTTTCACCAATTACTCTGGGAGAATTATATTAAACTTGGAGAGATATCATTGTAAATAAATGATACCATTTTATATATATATATATATATATATATATATATATATATATATATATATATATATATATAGTTTTTAGTGTGATCTAAAATTTTTGGCCCATGAAACAGAATGTAATGTAATTTCTTGTACTCCCATGACTAATATTACTTCCGATAAAGCGTAATATCGCACTGTGAATTTCTGCAGTAATATTAATACTTGTATGTAATATCACTGTAGAAACCTAGACTAGCCTTCAGTACAGGGGCATAGCTAAAGGTTCATGGGCCCTGGTGCAACCAGTTTAGCTTGGGCCCCCCAACCCCCCCCCCCCATTCCCCACTCAGCGCAGGTGCACCTAGCTTCTCTGCTGCCAGAGGCAAATATTGAGATGCCACCCACCCACCCCCACGTCCCCATGCCAAATTCTCAACCTTACCCCTTCCCTCCAATCCTACTGTTAAAAAGGGTTGTCCTCTTTTTACTACTGTTGACCTATCCTCAGGGTAGGTCATCAATATCAGATCGGCGGGGGTCCTCCGGCACCCCAGACGATCAACTGTTTGAAGATAGGACATTGCTCATATGAGAGCTGCTTTCTCTGCTCTGTTCACTTGCTCGCTGTAGCATTTGCAGTGATGAGCAGTAAACAGAGCAGAGAAGGCAGTGCTTGTACAAAAAAAAAAAAGACGACCCCTTTAACGGCATACTTGGAAAACATTACATACAGCCCTACAGGACATACAGGGTCATACATCCCCACATATGTACCTCTTAAATCCAGTGACTTCTCTTCTCTGATGTAGACGTTCTGTTCCCTCTTCTTCTCCTGTCAGACCAGACCGCCATGGTGACTACTTTTTTAGGACCCCAAATCAGACCTCAGATCAGACAATAAAACAAATAAGTAAACTTACCTCTTCTGTGTCGCTCATCTCCCGGTCCTGGCTGTTTCCCCCTGCTCTCGCCTCTTCCCGGGCCCGCCCTGCAATCACCTGACCTCCTGCAGCCTCCGGTCAGAGTGCGCTCTTTACGTCCTGACACTGCAGGCAGTCAGGAAACAGAAGCGCGGGCCCCAGGAAGAGCAAGCAGGAGGAGGGGTAAGTACTGTACAGCACTACCAGCGCTTCACTCCCCCTCCTCCTGCATACTAGTGAGCGCTTCCATTATGGAAGCGCTCGCTAGTATTCCCTTTATAAGATGAACTGCATCTTGTAATGAGAACAGTAGAGCACCACTGGCATGCGACCCCTATAGTTACGCCAGTGCTTCAGTAGCATGTCAGGTCCAAGACTATTTTCAGCAGCAGTACCACTATTGCAATCAGCCACTAGAATACAAAGGTAAAAGATGCATCACAGGTGGAATGGATTAAATGCAATTACTCAAAAATGTATAGTAATTTCTGTTATGCTTCAGGGCAGGGCATTAGGAATCTGTGACATATGCCTCGATTATTAGCAAGGCAGATGAACATATAATGTTAAAAAAAGGTTCCTATGAGTGCAGGAGAAAATACAAGCTCCGAGAAGTAGGATAAGGCCCCAGAATCGGTTCTTGCCCTCCACAATAAACCTAGCTGAGCAATGGCAAGAACTAGTGAACTTTTTGGGATGCCGGTCATCAGCTCTCCTCTGTGGGAGTACCTGGCAATTAAACCTATGGTGCCATCACATGCGAAATGAAGAATTACACAGGGACGTGTCTAGTCCTCCAGAGAGAGGACAATATTTGAATCTACTCTCCACTTTGGTTAAAGGGGACAGGGGTTTATAATACTCATAGGGTTATTATATAGGTCATCCATATTAGACTGGTGGAGGTCTGACTCGGTGTACCCAATGATCGGCCATTTGAGGGTCGTGGGCCGTGGTACTTGGCCATGCGCTATAGCCTCCACAATGTTTTCATTGAGTTTTAGACTGGCTCATACTGAACACATCCAGTGGCGCTAAGACTTCTCCTGCTCCTGTGCAGCTCATGTCTGTCCTGCACCACTTTCAGAATCCTGTTCCCCCTTGCATAGCCAGGGTAGACATCACCTGCTGCAGCAGGCCTTTTGTTCAATGATCACCCCCAGCAGGTTGGTAAGAGCACAACACATGGCTCACATCTGCACTACAAGAACATTTAGACTAGCACAACCAAAGTCACAAGTGCACTTCCATAAAGCTAAGATGCAGACAGCAAAACAAATATGTATGGCAGCACACTGTTCAAAACTGCACCAGCCACCATGGTGCCAGGCCAGCACTTTTATAAGTGTCTGTCTACTGTTCTCTATGAGTAGGTGATGTACTAGCTCGGATGGATAGATCAATCTCTAGACAAATAGATAATTATTAGTGTTGAGCGAGAACCTCTGTGCTCGGGTGCTCTAGGCGAGCACTAGGGGGGTGCTCGAGTGCTCGGCTGAGCACCCAAGCATAATGTTAGTCAATGGGACTAAACCAGGCACCCCCCGCTCGGAAGAGCGGAGGGTGTCTGGTTAATAGAAAAAGGTCAGAATCGCGACTTCTCCTCTTTTACTCCTTTCACTCATAAAAGTATGATAATTAACTGAATTTGTACGCATTAGCAATGCATATAAATTCGAACGCATTAGCATACAATGCGTAGAATTAGCGTACAAATCAACATTACAGTGAATGCCAGCACTCTCCCGCACCTTTATTCACTGCCTAGCAGCGAACAAATGTGCGGGGAAGAAACTCGAGCATTGCGCTCGAGTACACTCGGTGTTCGGCCGAATACCGAGCGGACCCGAGCGTAGGCAGGCTCGGCCGAACAGCGAGTTCGGCCGAGCGTGCTCGCTCAACACTAATAATTATATAAATAATTACATAGATTAGGTGGATAGATATATATATACATACATACATACATACACACACAGGTAGACGGACAGATGATTCATACATTCGTTAAAGGGATGCAAATGAGCTCTTAACAAGGCTTATTTAGAGAGCTAAACATTGACTTATAGGATAGCTGTCTTACATCTGGTGGCATTAGAGGAAGAGCTTGTTAAGAGCTCATTTGCATTCCCTTCCTCCCAGAATTCTAGAGGAGCATGAATGGCCTATAAATCTCCTCACACGGACTAAGGCACTCTCTAAATAGATTAGATAGGTAATAGATAGAAGACTGATTGATAGAGATATAGGTAGATAGACGATGGATGAATAGACAGATAATTACATAGATAATTCTAGTCATTCGGATCCCCCCCCCCCCCCTGTACAATCAATGATAAAATGCAGGAAACCCTTGTTTGACTATAATACTCAAATAAGACCACTAGAGGCCCTCAGCAGCCACAGAAAGAAAAGCTGCAAATAAAAAGTGCACTAGATATATAATGTGACTGATAACTGAGAATACATCAGTAATATGATTACTGTGTTTTGCTACTACACTTATATAACACTGATTCTATGTTAAGATGCATAGGAAGAATGGTGACCTTGCAGGTGGCCTGTGTGTGATGGAGGTATGTAAGCCATGTATCCTAAAGTAGAATGTGAATGGGTGCTGCATGTGAGATAAATCGCACTGTAACTTCTGTGAAATGCACTGTAGTTTGCAATACTGGTGGCCAGTAATGGGTTAATGGCTGTGTTAGAGGTTATCATAGCGGTTATGCCTATAATCCCCCCACACACACATACGCACACACTGTGCAGCATGTTCCTGAGCTGTTAAGTAAAAGTGCCAAGAGGATGTGACATACCATAAAAAAGCCCCCGCTGATTGTATAGAGATATAATCAGATAAGCTGCATGGTAGTTAGCTAGCAAGTGGAGGTGAGTGGTGCTCGCAAATTGGGGCATTACCTTCATGACACAGGTAGAGTTTGGAGTAGCACCCACAACAGAGAGAAGCAGTTGACCGAACCTTTGCACCTGTGTGTGTTCAGTGGACCTGTGGAATGGCAGGTCATAAGGAACAGACCAACCAGCTGACTGCAGTAAGAACACTTGTGTAGATATAATTGCAGAGACAGAGTGTCCAGAGTACTGTGAGCATCTACATGAGCTGTGTGGAGAAGATTTGCACCCTGTGGTCACTCCTGTGCAAAGTGAATGTCACCTGGAGAGTGGCCATCAGCCAGAGAGTTGGGTGTAAAACCTGTTCATAACCACTAAGCTTCTGGTAACAGTAACCACTAAGTCAGACACCTCTTGTAAGAACTGTAACCATTAAGTCAGTTGCCTCTGGTGAGCTCACTGTAATCATCAACCTTGTTGCTCCATGTGAGTTCAGTAAAACAACCGTCTTCAAGTTACCGCCTTGTCAGCCTGATTCCTACTGCCATCCTTGAGTGGGGAGCCAAGTATACCACTTACTTGTCCAAGAGACCTTAAGTAGGGTTTGACCCCAGTGGCGTAACTGTGAAGGCAGGGCATGCAACTGCTACAGGGACTGGAGGGAGGGCCTGGCGCTGCACTCCTTCTTTTCCCAAGCAAAAACTGCATTTTCATGCATCTGCCACTATGGGGAGCTCAGTGCAAAGAGATTATTTCAGCTTCCTTTCCAGTAAATGGTAACTGCATAAATTCCTATACACTGAGCTCCCCCTAGTGGTAGCTGAAGGCAGTTGGCTTTGTATGTATTGCTACATTAGGTAGGCCCCTTATTTCATTACTGGGGGTACCTGGGGTGGGCTACAGTGCCATGTCCTCTTCCGTCCTCAGCATGACTGTCTCCGTTAAGGCCTTGCGTTTTCGTCAACCTCATACAGCCAATTTAGCAGTTGTGCCCTTTGGTAATCTTCCTCTACGTTACTTATATGGATTCTCTTTATATACCTAGGTAACTGGGAGGCAGCAGGAATCCCAAAAATTAAACAACCGCTTGAGAATAGGTCCCTTCAATCCTTTGAGTCTTTATCTACTTGCTTCTCCCTAGAAATTTTATAAATACTAGAGGGTAAGACATGTATTATCTACCCACAATTGCGCGGCCGCAACACTCCACTCTCAAATATTAGATTTTTTTTCTCTTCATCCAATCGTTCTCTCAAGGGTACTTCCTTAGTCTACAATATTCTTAATCTCCCTAATACGGATCAAAAAAAAACATTGTGCTTAGGTGGTCATGGTGTGTCAGGTATATAAAGGGGCAAACCATTGGGAAACTGCATTTAAAATGCTTATTTCTTGGTACCTAACGCTACTTTCACACTAGCGTTTTTGAATTCCAGTATTGAGCTCCGTCATAGGGGCTCAATACCGGAATAAAACGCTTCAGTTTTGTCCCCATTCATTGTCAATGGGGACAAAACTGAACTGAAGAGAACGGAATGCTCCTAGAAGTATTCTGTTCCGTCTTCAGACCGGAGAGCAAACTGCAGCATGCTGCAGTTTGCTCTCTGGTCTGGGCATCCGCACCAAGACGGATCCGGCATGACCCCCAATGCAACTGAATGGGGACGGATCAGTTTGGTGTGACACAATGGTAAACGGATCTGTCCTCAATCGACATTCAATAGGGGGTCATTCCGGATCCATCTCCCTGCAATTTCCCCTCCCTCCAGCAGGTGGCGCTGTGGGTAAACTTACCCTTGTGCGCGCCGTCCTCCTCCTGTTCTGTGCCGTCCTCCTCCTGCTGTCTGGGCCTATGTGAGTTTATGTATGTATGTGTATGTATGTATGTATGACACTGTCTTACACGTGTGGGGCCGGAGCGCGTTTCCGGCCCCACACGTGCATCTGCGGCAGCACAGATCCGGTGGCACCCTTCACCCGCTGGATCCGTGCTGCTGCTAATGTGAAAGTAGCCTTACTCCTGCAACTCAATCCTCTTATCCTGCATTATATTGGTGGCATTGTGGACAGAT
Organism: Rhinella marina; assembly: GCA_900303285.1. NCBI lineage: Eukaryota > Metazoa > Chordata > Amphibia > Anura > Bufonidae > Rhinella > Rhinella marina. Next base: position 162,991 of record ONZH01028209.1, on the reverse strand, counting down.
TGGTAACTACAGACATGTTTGGCGGGAGTGTCCTCTAGGATCCCCGAGGATCTGCAGCACTTCTGTTTCATACACTGGATAAGGGCATACCAGCGTTATAGGTGTATTGTGTGTGGCAGGTGAAGAACCTGGCCCCGTCTTCCATTTTTCATTGCTAAATGAAAGAATAGGACGTATTAACCTCAAATAGTTTATTTAAAAGCATCAAAATCTACAGAAAAATCACACACGGCCGCGAGCCTCCAGACAAAAAAATATAATTTAGTGTTACAACATGAAAATAGATCAACTGTAAAACCGCATGGGTATCGTCTTCTTCATTAAAGGGGTTGTCCGGCTTAATGGAAAAAAAAAAAAACTAATTGCAGCAGTGAGTTAAAAATTTTCTTCTTAAAAAATCTCATTCACCTATTAAAATGCCCTTTCTAGCACCACAACTCCTGGTGGACCATTGTAGCACTCTCGTGACCAGGAAAGGTCCTCATCACCTCCAGTCCGGTGGGAACTGCCAGGAGTTGCAGCACTGGAACAGAAGGTGTTTGGAAAGGTGAATAAGGATTTTTTTTTTTTTTTTTTTTAACTTCTCCCTGCAACTAGATTTTTTTTTTTTTTAAATTGGGCTGGAGAATCCTTTTAACAATACAGACTTGGCTCAAGGGTTTGCATTACGCTCTAAGCCAAATCAGAGCAAAGCATCCTACATTTCAGAGCATCAAAAATTGTAAAAAGACTATCTTGAGTTGTCCTCTACTGTCGAGTTCTTAAAGGGAACCTGTCATGTTGAACGTGGTGTCCGATCTGCAGACGGCATGTTATAGAGCAAGAGCTGAGCAGATTGATATATAGTGTTGTGGGAAAAGATTCAGTATAGTTTGTAATGTAATCCCTGCTCGTTCTATACGTTAGAGTCCAGTGGGCGGTTTACTGTGCTTGTGTATACAGAGATAGTAGTCAATCACTGATAGGGCCGTCCTCTGGACTCCGACGTATGGAAAGAGCAGGAATTAAATAGAATAAATTACAAGTTAATCCTAATCTTTTCCTGTGTATCTATGTACTGCATTAACCAGCTCAGCTCCTCCTGCTCTACTCCAAATGTTTGCAGAACAGGTTCCATGTCCAACATGACAGGTTCCCCTTTAATGTCTTCTGGGCAATCCCCCGCAGCATCAATTTAGGTCCCCACAGTGTACAACTGGGCAACCGAGAGGAGATGTTTTGGGCAGAGGGGATCAAATAGTCATTATGAAGTGTAGATTATAGAATTATGTAACATATAGGCTCTTAGAGGAATAATAGGATATTTAAAGTGTAACTGTCATTTATTTTTTTTATTTTTGTAATGTATAGTGGCAGTGATACTGACCATTTTTGTAATATACTTTAATCACTGAAATTGTACATTTCTATTAGAAAAATTAGCTCAAAAGTAGACCATTTTGAGCCTTAGCAACGCTCCTCTGTCTTCCATCTACATAACGCAGTCAATGGTGAGCAGGTCTCCACTGTTATGTAAACAGAAGACAGAGGAGCGTTGCTAAGGCTCAAAATGGGCCAATTTCAGTAATTAAAGTATATTACAAGAATGGTCAGTATCGCTGCCCCTACACATTATAAAAAAATAAAAATAAATGACAGTTACACTTTAAACTTTTGAAACACAAAAGATATTGAAAATCTGATTGCAGCAATCAATATCTGAGAAAATTCTGGTCTCCTTTTGATATGCTACATGACCCCGGAAAAATTTGCCTTTGATCAAATATGGTGGCTTTCAAGATGGCAGCCATGTTCTGGACACAGCCTAAAAGATAGACCCCTTCACCCATTACTTGCTGGGGTATTCAGATATTTCATTTCTCCTTTAGTTTCTGAGACTTTTGACTTACCCTGTAAATCTAGCAGAGCAAATGGAGCAATGAATGAAGAGATCTCTGAATCCATGTGAGGTACAGGGCTGGTTCTGGCTTTGTTAGAGAGTTTCACGTACTATGGGATGTATGATTTTCATTTATTACATTACTTATGGCATTTTTACAGTGGTCAAGGCTATGCTATTCTGAGCGAGAGCTCCAAATTTTCTGCATATACATAGATTTTAAACATGCTGACTACAGTCAGCACTAGGGGGAGCTAAAGAGCTTACTGTATACAATTTTACTATTGAGTTGAATGCATACAGTTATGCAGTAAATGTTCACTTTAGGCATCTTTTTATACCCACACCGTACATATGGGGGGACAGAAGACTAACTGGGGCTTCTGACCCAGGAACAAAATGCAGAAGACAACTCAAGGAGTCCTATAACTTTTTCATGGTTGCTGAAACCCCAAATATGTCTTTGGTATTACAATAAGTTGGTTTCCCTCCTTTGGCAATTACGACTTCCAATGCACCCCAATTTCCCCTCCCCCCCAGTTTGTACCATAGGCCATCTATGGGCCATTAAAACAACATGAGGGTTTGTTATAGGAAATAAATTATGTCAAATCAGCACAGCGGCGCCCAGCGAATCACCTATATAAGAGATCAATGGGGATCAACCCTCGAAACGCCTTATTTCTTGAAATAAACTTATCTTTTTACAAAAATAACTGCTTTTCTTTTGAAGAAAAAGAAAATAGAGACGTATTATACTATACATGATCAGGTGGGACACGATGTGTCTAGCGGTCAGGCCCTTTTCACTCTCGTGTTAGCATACCGTATGGTATTTGAACACAAGTCATTGGTATTTGAACACAAGTCATTGGTATCATTGGTGGCATGCTTTGAGCATGTGTTATGCAGAGTGCCCCCTACAGGTGGAAAATGGCTTAAAAAAAGTACTAGACAATACTAGCTTTCAATATTTTAAAGGGAACCTGTCACCTCCTAGACAGAAAATAAACTGTTAGCAGTATCTTACTTTAGGGACCAGTGTGAGGCAGATGCATATCTTCATAGGGACAAGCGATTCCTGTAACAGTCAAAAATCAATCTTTTATTCCTGCAGCGCGCGCTTTCCTGCGTCATCTTGAAGTCAAGGGGGCAGCGGCCTCCTTGCTCCAAGTCAAGATAACCACTCCCCTCTTGTAAATGAGTGACACGTCTGCCGGTGGCCGGGGATCGCGCAAGTCTCGCACATGCGCGGTGCGCGATGAGTTCCTGCACGATCCCGGCTTCGGCTGTTCACTTCGCCGGCGCTTTTAACACTACAGCGCATGCGCCGTATAGGCAAGCGAGCGCGCTTGCCAGAGTGCCTGGTCCCTAAAGTAAGGTACTGCTAACAGTTTATTTTCTGTCTAGGAGGTGACAGGTTCCCTTTAAATAAGCACCACCCCCTCCCCGGGGACTAAGCATAAAGAAGGCTATACGTATAAGATAACCACACATTGGTGGTATATCGCTAGGATAAGCCACCAATGTCTGATAGGTGCAGGTCCCCCCTATCTCTAGTAGAATGTAGCCCGCAAACCCGCAAACGGAAGGAGAGCGACTCGTGCGTGCGTACCCTCATTCTTTTCTATGAGACTGCTATTTCCGTCAGCCCTATAGAAGTGAATGGAGCGGTGGCCGCGCTTGCGCAGTGCGCTTCCCAATAATTTCTAGGGGACTTTTGAAAATAACCAAGCGTGCATAGGAATGAATGGAGGGCAGCTGCGCATTAATGGTTCGCTCTCCTTCCCTTTGCGGGCTCCGTTCTAGAGATGGGTGCAAGTCCCACCTCTGGGACCTGCACATATCAAAAATTGGTGGCATACCCTAGTGATATGCCGCCAATGTGTGAGATGGGCCAACACCTTTAACTACTCCACATACTGTCTATGTATCTCCTGGCAAAACAAATGATCAGGCATGTTGAAAGCCATATGCCTGAGCCTCATTTACCTTAAAGGGGTATTCCAAAATGTTACTATAGATGGGCTATCCTTGAGCTAATCTGAATGGAGGAGGGTCTGACACCCTGCACCACCGCCAATCAGCTATTCTGCAGTAGCTACACAGCTCCGTCCATTGCGTGGTCAATAGTGCTGGTAACTACAGCGCTGCTACTATTGAAGTGAATGAGAGAAGGGGTGCAGTAACCGGCTTTATCCACTGCACAGCGGGTGTAGTTGTGTAGTCCAGGCGCTGATCGGCAGGGGTGCAGGTTGTCGGACCCCCTCAATTCAAATATTGATGGTCTATCCTGAGGACAGACTTTCGATAGTAAAATCCTGGAACGCTCCTTTTAACATCTGCAGTCAGGGGACTTCCATACACACCAGATTATTGGCCGATCCCGCTAAAATTATCGAGATCCGCCAGCATTTACCTAATGTGCATGGGAAGCTTTACACATTTCTCAGTTATGACCGGAGTGTTCCTTTTAAAGGTGCCGTCTAGAGATGAGCGAACGTGCTCGTAACGAGCACTGTACCGCTCAGCTCCCCTGTGCTCGCATGGGCGCAGGCAGCCGCTTCCGTCCCCCTGCTCCATGCGAGCACAGGGGAGCCGAGCCGTACAGTGCTCGTTACGAGCACGTTCGCTCATCTCTACGGTCCCATTACAGACATCGGTGGCTCAACCGCTGTAACCTCATCACTCCACTACCAGTATCTGAACGCAAGTGTGAATTAAGCCTTAATATCACGACTGACATGGAAACTATCAGCTTACAAAGACTTGTAGCGTTGGAAACACTGCCCAGTGACAAAACGCTATCCAATACGCCCAAAATAAAGCTGAAACTCGTCCGTCAGGGGTCCTTTAGAGTCTAAAAGGGAATATCCAAAAAAATATCTAAAAAGGCAGCAATCTCTCATACAATATCTAGTGACGGTCACAGGTGCATCACATGCGTACAGTTCATGAAAAAGCAATGCAATGTTGTACAATCACGTAGGTAACGCGTCGGCCAACAAGCCAGTCGCTGGATCCGCTAGGACTTTACTTGCAAGCTGCGCCGTACATTAGTTATCGCGTTTTCTGCCATTGTCTTTGAGAAGACAAGGTCCAGGTAGGTTGGCGTTCACTCTTTCATCCTGTATATTAGCAGCGGAGAGTTCTGCGTCAGGTGGCTGCTGGAATAGCCCATGGGGTACATGATGTTTTCGGCAGCATAAGGCACGATATGATACGAGCACAACTCCTCATAGTGCAGCGACTGGGAACAACCTTTCACCATCAACTTCACCCGTTTTCTAGCGTCTGCGTAGGCGCTCCTGCTGCCGGCGCCACCCTTGCAGTAGTCATAGTTTTCTTTATCAGCTTCCAGGTGGATCTTCCTGAGCAGGTTATTGATCAGCACTGATCTCCGTAAGTAGATTTCTGGATCTTCCAGGAAGCGAAGCTTTTCTAGAGACAGTCTGAGGATGCAGGTCCGGTCTTCTGGAATTATCAGGTGCTGGAAAAAAATAAATATCACGTCAATGCAAATGTTTGGTCCGACACCCGGGACCCCCGCCGATCAGCTGTTTGAGAAGGCACCGGCACTGCCGTGAGCGGCGCGGCCTTTTCTTAGCTTTTCCTAGGCCAGTGACGTCCCTTTCATCGGTCACGTGGCTTAGGAGCAGCTCAGCCCCATTCAAGTGGTTAAGAGGAGAGGTAGGTGACTGGAGGATGCCAGCTCCCAAACAGATTGGGCGGAGGGGCGGAGATGGGGATTTAATGCACCAAGGGTGGCATCAGAAACCATGACGTGTAATAATCTCAAATGTGTGCAGAAGCCGTTGAAGGACCTGTTCGGGTAAGGTCCTTAAGCCAGTGAGTGTTAGGGTGCATTCACATGACCATATGTATTTAACGGTCCGCAAAAATATGGATGACGTCTGTGTTGAATCTTCTTTTTTTTGTTTTTTTGCAGACCTATTGTAACAATGCCTATTCTTGTCCACAAAATGGTCAAGACTAGGACATGTTCTCTCTCTTTTGCTGGACTGCAAAATGGATATATGAATGCGAAGAGCACACTGTGTGGTGGCCACGTTTTTTGCTGCCTCATGGAACTGAATGGGTCCGCATTGAATCCGCAAAAAATGAGGTTGTGTGAATGGGGCCTTACTGAAAAGCTTGACAGAAGAGAAGAGTTGGGGCTGTAGCGTGTACATTTCCGCAGTCCGGTCTGGAGTCTGTATTTATTCTGGGATCTGGTCTGAGGGCTGTATTTAGGAGACCTGAGGTATTCTGAGGTTTCCATTAACTTTGCAGACTGCTCCGAGGTCTGTATCTAGGATCAAGGCTGGTGTCTGTATTTTAGGGTGCCTCCAGGGGTTACTCTGGGATCGGTTGTCTTGATGGGGTCTATATTTTTTTCTGGGGTTTGGTTTGGGATTGTTATAAGCGTCAGGGTTTTCATGCAGGATATCTGCACTACTTGTGACTGGACGACAGTAGGTTAGCAGTGTTAGACGGATCTCATAGGGCTCCATAGCAAAACTTTAGTACGAAGTACCCACTTTGTAATATATAGGGATGAGAGAACTGCAAAGTTTGGGTTCATACCGAACTATGCAAGTTCAGGTACCCAGACCTGAACCCGGACTTTTTCACTGAAGTGCGGGTTCGGTGTTCGGGTGGTTTTATTATTTTCTGTTATAACGTGGTTATAGCGGAAAATAATAGCATTCTTAAGACAGAATGCAAAAGAATATGGCCATTTAGGGGTTTAAAAAAAAAAGCCACTAACCCTATCCACTTGATCACGCTGCCGCAGTGTCTTCTATCTTCTTTCAGCAGGACCTGCCAAAAAACCTGTGGTTACATCACCGCGCGGTGATGTCATCGCAGGTCCTTTGGCAAGTTTTTTTTTTAACCCCTAATATTCTTTTGCATTCTGTCTCAAGAATGCCATTTTTTTTTTTCGCTATAACCATGTTATAACGGAAAATAATAAAGTGAGGTTCGGGTCCCCATTGACTTGAATGGGATTTAGGTACAATGAACTCGAACTTTAACCTGAAGTTTGGCCGAACCCGAACTTCCACAGGTTCGCTCATCTCTATTAATAAACAAATGTTACCCTCGGCCTCACCCACTTTATCTGACTTCTGCATTGGAAAAAGTGGAGCAGGTGCTTCAAATGTATGGCGCTCATCCTGAATAGCAGTATAGTCAATGTATTTACACCAGACCACTGGCATGAATACATTGATAAATTCTCCATGGTGTCAGATGGGTTTATTTATAACTGGTCATCTACAATTTCTATGAATCTCCTGATGAACCAATAATATTGGGGAAATGAGTCCAAATTGACTTGATATTTTTGGAGGTATCCATATCTAATGACCAACAGTGTATTTGTATGTTAATATCACAGGGCACCTCTTTTTCACTTGTGATTTATTTGACTGTATTATGTTACTAGGTGACAATACTTTGTTGGGACATATTTATAAATATAATCTTTGTTATCTTGTATTCTTATACTTCAGTGATTTTCTTTCTTCTCCTACACGGAGGCTTTTTGTAGCGTAGCTTTCAAATTCTAGTCTTTACCTCCTTTGGGAACTTACTTTTGGAAAATACCCCTGGTAATCCTGATGTAAATTTTCTTCTTCTGCATATTTCCTCTTAAAGTAGGCTACTTTCGACGTTGTTGAAATGGGATTGTCTTTTTAGAGATGTGCCTGTGGTGGAAACAGAAAACGCTGTCAGCCGATCTGATGGAAATCTGGTCTGAGCCAATAAAATCATTGCACACCATATACTACACCCGGACAAAGCGAGCGGGCAGAGTGCTGAGCTTCATGCGCCACCATTCTGACTTATATGCTTTGCACCACATTTGTTATGGCGTTAGGACATCTTTTCAGACTTGAAGGTCATAGCATGGCAGGGAAATGGACGTGGCTTATCTGTGAAGTGCATGGCTTCAGAAGCATCGATGTGCGCTAAACTTTTGGTGCAAAACAAACTATAGACAATAGGTGGTATAAATTTGGACAAAAGTGTCTAATTTTGGTGCCTTTTTTAGCAAGTTTACACGGTCTAAATATTAGAAAGGAGTATTAAATCTGTCCCAGTAATCTTTTGGATTGGCCAGTGGCATACATAGAAGAGCAGGGACCCCAAAGCAAGGATCCCACTGAGCCCCCTATTGTGGTGCTGGGTTATATCGGCTTTTCTGTGGCACAGCACCATTGTCATGGTCTGAAGCGTGGTCTGAAAAAAAATTCATAGTTCTTGTGATTCATGGGTGTCCCAGCGGTCATACCCCCACAGACACATACAGAGAGAGGTAAGATACATGATAAGGTCAGGAGACCCTTGTTTGACTGCAGTCCCCAAATAAAACCACTAGAGGTCCTCAGCAGCCATAGAAAGAGAAAAAAGCAGCTAAAAAGTAAAAGTGCAGAATGCATATGGATGATAGATATAGATATGAGATAGATAGGAGAGAGATATTAGATAGAGGGATATATATCAGATACATAAATGGATATTGTATAGGTAGACAGGTAGATAGGTACATAGACAGGTAAGTAGATATAGATATGATAAATATTTAGATAGAGGGATAGATATTAGGTACATAGATGGACATTAGATACATGGATGGATAGATATGAGATAGATAGATACTACATAGACAAGAATGACTTGACTTCCAAATTTCCCAGATCTCAATCCAATCGGACATGTGTGGGATATGCTGGGAAAAGAGTCCAAACCCTAGAGGTGTCATGGCTTACAACTTACAGGGCTTACATGATTGGTGTAAAAATGAAAATCAGACCTCATATAGTACATGACAATCTCTTTCTAACAAAGCTAGAACCAGCCCTGTACCTCACATGGGTCCAGAGAGATCCCCTTTCATTACTCTGCTACATTTATATCAAGCTGACAGCTCAGTGGGTGTGTTCTTTCTGCTGCAGTACTCACCCTATCACAGTTCAGTGGGAGTGTCCTTTCCAATGCCGCTCTTTCCCTGTAACTGCCACAGCTTCTAACAGACGATATGGCTGGTGGCAGTTGAACATTTAAACTGCGTGCGACCACCTCATTGAGGCGGATGGAGAAATAGGGAAAAGCAGAAGAAACAGCAGGTGGCGCTATACAGATACATTTTACTGAATAACTCACTGGCTATACTACAGTTTGAATTACATGGAATTACAAAAGTATTCAGATCCAGGCGCTGGTATGAAAAATGTAGAATGTTTTTGTGGCACAACCCATGTAGGGGTCCATTCATACTACCGTATTTCTGGGTTCCGGAGCACTGTTTTGGGGGCACGAGCGAGACCTACCCAATATTGGGGTGGTATTATTATGGCTGATGGGTGTATATCACACGATATAGAGAAATTTAAGGCTCAGGGTTGAGATCCTGCACAGATCTGCTTGAGAAATCAATCTGTTGATCTTGGCTCTGGATTGAGAACTTGTGTTTCAGCATGGAGGCCAATCATGTCATTGTAAACAGCGTACACAAGACCATCTGTTATATGGCGCGCTATCCATTATTTTACTATTAATATTACTATGGGGGGGGGGGTGACATGAGGTTTTCTTGCATCAAATTATAAATGCTCAAATAACACAGTATGGTTGTAAGAAAAGGGTCCAGGATTTTTATATTGATGGACAACCCCTTTAAGCATAGGGAAGGCAAATCATTCATAAAGGGAAACTGAATGTATTTCCTTTCGATACTTGTTTCGACAGTTCTATACATCTGAATGGGGTTTGTAGAAATATGTGCGCGCTCTGCAGAAACAACTGCGTTTAATTGTATGTTTTTAGTCACAAACATTTCTGCTACTAATCGGACTTGTGTGAACGTAGCCTTAAAGGGCATCTGCCAGCAGATTTGTACCTATGACACTGGCTGACCTGCTACATGTGCGCTTGTTAGCTGAAGGCATCTGTGTTGATCCCATGTTCATATGTTTCCACATCGCTGCGAAACATGATGTTTTAATATATGCAAATGAGCCTCTAGGAGCAACGGGGGCGTTGACGTTACATCTTGAGGCTCTGCTCTCTCTGCAACTGCTGCACCCTCTTCAGTTTGATTGATAGGGCCAGGCAGCATAAATGTGATCACACTAGCCTGCCTATCAAAGTGCAGAGGGTGCAGCATTTGCAGAGAGAGCAGAGCCTCTAGGTGTAACGGTAACGCCCCTGTTGCTCCTAGAGTCTCATTTGCATATAGTAAAACATCATATTTCTCAGCAATGCGGACACATATGAACATGGGACCAACATAGATGTCTTCAGCTGCCAAGTGCACATGTAACAGGTCAGTTAGTGTCATAGGTACAAAACTGCTGACAGATGCCCTTTAAAGTGTATGTCCAACTTTGTGCACAATTTTACCTACATGAAAAGTTATGTAACTGTAAAGACCCTGGAAGAGGTATTCCCATAATGAACATGTATCACCTATCCACAGGTTCCACTACTGGGACCCCCACTAGTCGTGAGAATGGAGGTCCCGTGTCCAGTGAGGAGGAACCTGAATGGAGCGGCGGCGGCAGCAGAGCTTCATTCAGTTCTGTAGGGCTGATGGAGATGAATGGGGCAGCAGTGCACATTTCATTCAAACTCCTCTCTGAAGGCGGACCAGTGCGGAGGAAAGCGGGATCCCTATTCTCCTGATCAGTGGGAGTCCAATCGGTGGGACCCTGAGCAATTGGCCATTTATCACCTATCCTGTAGATAAGTGATGAATAGCAATTCTGGGACTACACTTAAAACACTGGAGGCATAAGTTTGATTCCCAATTAAGTTATTCTCCCAATCATACTACTAATATATAAAAGGCAAGCTGTGTTTCTCACTTCTCTGATTGGCTGTAACGGTCACATGGTGTAAGTACTTCAGGCCAATCAGCAGCAGGTTGAAACAGCAATAGTGCTAACTGTACCAGCTGAGGCATGGCTTCTCAGCCTGCCTCTCATCTCCCTGAATGTGCTACTATAATAAGGGTGCAGTTTTACATGGAAACTGAATTTGGTGGAGCAGATTTGTTAAAACTATCTAAAAGAAAAACTGTTTGTGTTTTTTATTTTTTTATAGAAGAATCCCCTACTTTATTCTCCTCTACTCCTCTGATACAGGAAGAGCAGAGAACTCAGCCAGTATGGGACGGGTGTAGAGTAGATTATGTTGCTCTAGTAGAACAGTATTGAGTTATGGACACTCCCGGCATAGGTGAAGAGCAGGTTACCTCCTTCTTTAAGAAGTGAGTCGCAAGTTAGGGGTCTATCACTTTCTGGAGGTCAGGGTGTGGATACAGTTAGTATAACAGATATGGAAGGGGGAGAAAAATATATAAAACCATTAAGAAAAACATAAACCCCATGAATCAACATGTGGAAGGGGGTCCGCATCTCCATAAACTGTGAGGGGAATCTGTATGGGGATGAATGATCGCACTAGCTATTGCACATTCCTATAAAGAGAAGATGATTGCTGCATGTAAACTAAGCTCTCAGCTTTGCTCAGTAATCACTGCCTGTGCGTTGACCCGTGTAAAGGGGCCTTTAGACGTTGTACATCTTACCTCTCCGTACACTGCACATTCCCTCTGCCCTTTATACTAAAAAATCTGATAACTAAACACATCTCATTGAATCTATACTGCATCAGAAATACCTTTTTTGTAATTTTTGTACCCAAATGCAACATTTCTCCTTCTCACAATGGCTATAGTCACAGTCCTCAATGGTTGGCTGAAATCCCTGTCTCAAGTCTGCCATGTGAACAGACCCTTACCTCTCTAATTTGCAACCACAATTGCCAATCCTAGGGACTACATAGTAGGGTCCTGATAGTAGATACCACTGAGTGCCACTGACTTGTACTGTTTATTACATCTCATTACAGTCTTTTCCACCAGGTACCATTTCACAAATCAAGGGTTATTCCAAGAGCACTAGAATTACTGAAATCTAATCTACAGCATCCAATGGAGGACGATGCCTATATCGCCATAAATTTATGATATGGTATGCATGACTTATTGAAATACATTAACATTTTTAGGGAATTAAGAAAACTTGCATTTACCTACAAGCTTACAAGGGATGTTCAGGTTACCACTTCAATTTGCAACCACAAGTACCAATCCTATGGTGTGCTCTCAGCAGACCATAATACTGCATAGCACGGTCCTGGCAATGGATACCAATGACAACCCCTCACCTGTACCATTCATTATATCTCATAACCATTTCCACCAGGTATCATTTCACAAATTGAGGGTTCTTCCTGGAGCAATAGAATCACCGAAAATCTGATCTATAGCATCCAATAGAGGACACTGCCTATATCGTCATAGTTTTATTAATGTGCTATTCGCGACCTATTGAAATACATTAACATTTTTTAGGGAATTAAGAAAACTTGCATGTACCCACAAGCTTACAAGGGATCAGGTTGCCTCTTCAATTCTCAACCACAATTACCAATCCTATGGTCTGCTCTCTGCAATGTTCACAGACCATAATACTGCAATGCACAGTCCTGAAAATGGATACCAATGACTACCCCTGACCTGTGCCATTCATTATATCTCATAACCATTTCCATAGGGTATCATTTCATAGATGGAGTGTTCTTTCTGGAGCACTGGAATCACCGAAAATCTGATCTATAGCATCCAATGGAGGACGATACCTATATCACTATAATTTAATAATGTGGTATGAGGTGGTGTGGTGTTTTCCACCCCCCTGCACAAGTGGCACATAACACAGTAGACTTACTGCTCTATATATAGTCAGTTTACAACACCTCAACCAGCCTAAGTTCATATTAAAAACTGGGTTAAATATTTAAGAAACTCCTCAGTTTATTATTATGGACACATTTATGTGGCTGAGGTGACTTATAGGCACAGAGGCAGGACAGTGAGTGTCCTCCTTTCCCAGAGACCTGCCCTTGCTAGAGGGACCCCATAATCACTGACCTCTACTGTTCATTACATCTCATAATCTTTTCCACAAAGTAACATTTCACAGATTGAATGTTCCTTCTGGAGCACTGGAATCACTGAAAATCTGATCTATAGCATCCAATGGAGGACAATACCTAGCTCACCATAATTTAATAATGTGGTATAAATGACCTATTGAAATACATTAACATATTTTAGGGGATTAAGAAAACTTGCACCTACCCACAAGCTTACAAGAGATGTTCAGGTTACTGCTCCAATTTGCAACCACAATTACCAATCCTATGGCCTGCGCTCTGCAGTGTTCACAGACCATAATACTACATAGCACCGTCCTGAAACTGGACACCACGACCTTTACTTTTAATTATTAGTGTTGAGTGAGCATGCTCGGCCGAATACTGTATTCGGTCGAGCATGGCGGCGCTCGGGAACAAAGCGTGTGCTCGAGCGCCATCCTCGAGTCCCCTCCCTGCACGCTACTTAGCCAATCAGCATGCAGGGAGCTACTGGCATTCACTGTAATGCCATAGCCATGTTGGCTACTGGCATTACAGTGATTGGCTGGCCGGGAACGCGTCATCGGGTGCTATATAGCACCTGGTGACATGTGACCCGGCTCAGTCTTAGGCTCCATTCACACGTCCTGTTTTTCTTTCCTGATTCGATCCTGATTTTTTTTCAGGACCCATTGAAATGAATGGATCCAGATCAGGATCAGGAAAGAAAAACAGGACGTGTGAATGGAGCCTTAGTCAGGAAGAGCTGCTGCAAGGAGGGACAGATAGTGTAGGGATAGAAAATCGCTAGGCAGGGCTAGTTTTTCTGTTGAAAAGACCCAAAAGCCATTTTAAGGGCTTTATATATCTGGCTGCAATAGATTTTTTTTTTTTGTGGGGGGGTTAAAATTGTGCAAGGTGGCCTGACCTTAGTACCACCTGCGCAGCTTGTGCATTATAACCTTTCTGTATCCTATATACCTGACATCCGTTGTAATTTTTTCTGCCGCTAATCAAGGTGACAGTACCTACGCTGCGTTTGCTGTATAACGTTTGCGCAAGGAGGCACAGATAGTGTTGGGATAGGATTTGGCTAGGCAGGGCTAGTTCTGTTTAAAAGACCCAAAAGTCCTTTTAAGGACTATTGTTATATCTGGCTGCAATACTTTTTTTTTCTTTTGGGGCAAAAATAACGCAATTTTGCTTGACCCTAACACCACCTGCACAGCGTGTGCATTATAACATTTCTGTATTCTATATACCTGACATCCGGTGTCATTTTTACTGCCGTTAATCAAGGCAACATTACCTGTGTTGCGTGTGCATTATAACGTTACTGTATCCTGCATACCTGACATCCGTTGCTATTCTTTCTGCCGTTAATCAAGGCGACATTACCTGTGTTGCATGTGCATTATAATGTTTCTGTATCCTAAATACCTGAAATCCTGTGTATTTTTTTTTCTGCTGCTAATCAAGGCGACATTATCTGTGTATTGGAGTGCCTGTTCCTTGTAATTTTTGGCAGCCCTTTCACTTTGTGCATAGGCTTTATGAGAGTAGGAGTCCAACGACATGAACAATTGTACCACAATGTGAATGAGGCCCTCCTTTATGTGATATACCGGTTGTATCAGAGTGCCTCTTCCTTGTAATTTTTGGCAGCACTTGCGCTTTATGTACAAGTAAACAACAATATTTCCTCTAAAATCAATGTTATCTTCAGTTTTGGGGGGTATTCTTGTCATTCCGTAAAAGTGGCTTAATACTCGGACAACATCGTTCCCAGCAGCGACTTTGGAGTCCAAGATGCATCCAGACATCCTCCCCATGCTGTTCCCAAACCATTTCAGTGGTGTTTCCACCATTTTCTCAACTTTCCCTATGAACCAGACACCTTCCCCTCTTCAGAGCAGGGGGTGCCTGGTTTCGTGCTCGGGTTCTCCCATTGACTTCCATTGAGCACCGGCTAGTGTTCGACCCGAGCACCCGAACGCTACGGTGCTTGATCATCACTATTAATTATGTCTCATAACCATTTCCACAAGGTAACTTTTCATTCAGAATGTTCATTTTGGAGCCCTGGAATCACCAAAAATCTGATCTATAGCATCCAATGGAGGGTGATACCCATAAACATATTTTAGGGAATTAAGAAAACTTGCACCTACCCACAAGCTTACAAGGGATGTTCAGGTTACCTCAATTACTGATCCTATGGTCTGCTCTCCTCTGCAAACTACCGCTGACCTGTACTGTTCATTATGTCTCATAACCATTTCCACGAGGTAACATTTCACGGATTGAGGGTTTGGAATCACTGAAAATCTGATCTGTAGCATCCTATGGAGCACGCTGTCTATATCACCGTAATTTGATAATGTGGTATGCGTGACTTTTTGAAATACATTGTTTTGGAAAGTAAGAAAACTTTCACCGACCAACAAGCTTACAAGGGATGTTCAGGGTTATACGAAATTCACTTCAACCCAGCAGACTGTCGGACCTCTCTAATGATAGTGAGGTGTAACTAGAAGCTCCTGTACCCCAAACAAAATCTAGAACAGAGCCCCCACCCAACATGTACCACTTAGAATATTGGTGTCTTCTTAATTGGCCTTCATGCCCCCTCAGACACCCAGGCGATTGCTACCTGTACCCCTTATAGCTACGCCTCTAATAATATTTAATGAAATTGCCATCCATGCCACCCCTTAACACATGGCTCCAAAGGTGAAGATAGATCTGACACATTGAGACGCTCCACAGACCATTTGACATGAAGACGAGTAATACAACAAGTGACCCACCTGAAAGTCACAGTTCACTCCGCAGTACGACTCGGGCAGAAATCATCAATGATCCCTCTTAGCCATTTGCATAGCCAAGTAAACATTTCTTTAAAAGCTCGCCTGCTGAGAATAAAAATGAGGTAACTGTAGATACTATAATAAACCAGATAGGAAAATGGTGATGCAACCGTCCCCATGTGACAGGAGAATTACAGTAATGAGCTGTGAAGCTGATTTCTACCTGTGAACTAGCGTGGTTAATGACTGCTCGGTCACATGTGCCTGATGTGAATTATCTCTGTGAAAACAACGCTATCGTCGTAATTATTAGTATTTTCCTTGGTCGATTGTCTCCTCAGAATATCACTATAACTCTGTGAAAATACTGCTACTAAGATAAGAGTGTAAATAAAGGAGAAGGGTCATCACAAACCTCTACTGTCAACCCCCTTCCCCCAGTTCCCACACCCTTTGGTAGAGTAAGTGAAGAGCCAGTCTCTGCCCACGAGGAGCAGGTCACCCCTTCTAGCGTTAAAGGGGTTGGCCCATCTCCGACATTGATGGCGTATTGCTAGGATACACCATTGATGTCAGATAGGTGTAGGTCCCACCTCTGGTACCTGCTCCTATCTCCAGAACAGGGCCACCAAAGTGAAGGAGTCATTGCTATGGGAGTTCCAAAAATATTTGAGAGAGTGAATGGAGGGTGGCCGTGCTTGCCCACTGCGCTCTCCTTTACTTCGAGGGGCCCCTTTCTAGTGGCGATACCTTCACTTATCTGACCTCTTAGACATTCATGGCATATGCCTGAGATTTTACCAATTAATATTTCTATGTGTGTTGAGATTGGAGCTAGTCTATTCTTTACAGTTTACACTTTCGTATCAATGTTGGAAAATCAGTCTCATGGGTTGGTTCAAAACAATGGGACCTCCCATGAGGAAAGGGGATGGAGTTAGTCAACCTATGAGGAGCTAAATCTGCTCTCTGATGTTCGCTGTTCGGTAGCGGAAAATGTGATCATCTTAACAATGGAACATGGGCACCCAAGTGGTTAGGGGATTGGTGGTGTCCAGCAGTACCTGAAAGGGGGCCTAATTTTCATGTATTCTATGGGGCCCCATGTACTTAATGTAGGCCAGTGCTCCCCATGCCTTGACTAGAGTATTATGTCTAATTCTCTAGGGGGAACCCAACATTCGAGGAAGACTAATGAGGCCTCAACTGAGGCCCAGCTATCAGCACAGATTCCCTCTATGGTCCGAAGATATTCTGTGTTTTAATAACTAAGATCCATAAAGTTTGCCTAAAAATCCCAATGTTCACATACAGTAACTACTTGTCATAAGGGTTATTCCAGTCAGAAGCATTTATTACCCATCCAAGGTGATGAATGTTAAACCAGTGTGGGGTCCAACTGTTGGCACCATAACTGATTGTCAGAACCGGGGTTCCCAGTTCCCCCCAGCCATAAGTGGAATTTGTACAAAACTGCATTGACCATGCACCCTGCTCCAATGCTGATAACACCTAAGGTCCCTATCTTGGCAGCTGGTGAGGATTCTAGCGATCAGACCTCCACCGGTCTACCATTTCCACCTATCTGGTAGACGGGCAATACACGCTTTATTTTTCTGGAATATTCTTTTAAATCAATATCAATACTAGTTACACAACAGTAGTACAAGCGTCACAGATAGCAGATTACATACACGGACCTGTATAAGCGTGCTGTGTGTATTTATAGAGCGGTTTTATTACATGGCCAGGTTTGCTGAGGTTTTATCCATCCATTAACTTAGCAACCCTGGTGTGAACTGAATCTGCCAGCAGCTGTGCAAATGATGGTATCTTGATAAAAGCTCCCCATACCCAAGTGATAACGTCCTACTGAATGGAAGAAACCTGTGATACAGATTTAACTCATGGCGCGATGTGCACAATTACGTCGAATGACTTTCGTAACCCGCTTAGAACCCTTTGTAAGCCCTTTTTTAATCTGCTGGTACGCAAGGGTTAACGTGAAATGGGGTATTCCTAGTCCTCAAAGTTAAAGGGATATCATGGCTTCATCATATACAAAGTTGTCTTTTTTCTAATATACTTTGTATCAAATCCTCCCTTTTTTCAAGATCTATGCTTGCTGTCATTGAGTAGGAAATCTTATTTCCAGAGGCTTTGTTCTGATCATGTAATATATACATGGGGGTTGCTTAAAGGGCATCTGTCAGCAGTTTTGTACCCATGAAACTGGCTGACCTGTTACATGTGCTCTTGGCAGCTGAAGACATCTGTGTTGGTCCCATGTTCATATGTGGCCGCATTGATGAGAAAAATGATGTTTTAATTTATGCAAATGAGTCCTTAGGAGCAACGGGGCGTTGCCGTTGCACCTAGTGGCTCTGCTCTCTCTGCAACTGCCGCACCCTCTCCCATTTGATTGACAGGGCCATGCAGTGTAAGGACTCATGCACACTAACGTATTTTTAGGCCGTATCCGTTCTGTTTTTTTCTTTTTCTGTAGCCCTATGCGGAACTATTCATTTCAATGGGGTCACAAAAAAACGGAAACGACTCAGTGTACATTCCGTGTCCATATGTCCGTCCTGCAAAAAAATAGAAAATGTCCTATAGGATAGGCATTGTTACAATGGATCCAATTAAATGGATGCAACACGGACGTCACACGGATTTTTTATTTTTTTTTTTTTTGCGGATCCGTGTTTTGTGGACCACAAAATACATATGGTTGTGTGCATAAGCTCTAAACGTGATCCCACCAGGTCCTGTCAATAAAAGTGCAGAGGGCCCGGAGGCTGCAGAGAGTAGAGCCTCTAGGTGTAACCGCAACGCCCCGTTGCACTTAGTGGTTCATTTGCTTATATGTTTGTATCTTAGAAATGAGTGGAAGAAATCAGATCCTCTGGTTTCTGGCGCGGATTTGAATGCTGTATGCATGGCACCACAGAGGTACTATGGGAGGCAGAAGACACACAGTAATCTATGTGCAACTTCCGCTGTGTGTGAACAGGCCTATGGAGCCATGCATCTGTGCGACCATCGTATGACCAGGACAGACTTTTTAGCCTTCAAATGACAACAAGCAGAGATTTTAAAAACTGTGAAGTCTTGATACAGAGAGTATACTGGAAAATGGTATAATTCTCATTATATAAAGGGCAGCACTTGTCTTGCAGGGGTCCTGGCTTCAAACCTGAGCAAGGACAACATCTGCATGGAGTTTGCACGTTCTCTCTGCGTTCGCACAGGTTTCCTTCCAAACTACAAATAACGAATGATAGGGAATCTAGATGGTGGGGACAGTGAGGCCTCATGCACACGTTCCGTCTGCACCCGTTCCGTTTTTATGGTCCGTTTTTTTTTTCAATCCGTTTTTTATCCGTTTTTCATCCGTTAAAACGGACTGCCATCCGTTTAAACGGATCCGTTTTTCATCCGTTTTCCATCCGTTTAAACGGATCCGTTTTTTTTTTTATTTAGGTTGGTTCTGTGTCTCCAAGCAACCTATCCGTGAAAACGGATGGAAAACGGACACATACCCGTTTCCATCCGTTTTCACGGACGCTCCTATAGAGTTCAATGGAGCCATCCGTCACGTTTAAAAGGATGAAAATGGGACATGCACCAGTGAAAAAGGATCTGAAAAACGGAACGGACAGGCATCCGTGAAAAAACGGATGCCTGTCCGTCGCCCATACAAGTGAATGGGTCCGTTTTTTCTATCCTTTTTTCAGGATCCTGAAAAAAGGATAGAAAGCGGAACGTGTGCATGAGGCCTGAGAGATGACAATGTCTGCAGAGCGTTGTGGCATATGTGGCTGTTATATGAGCAAGTTTGCAATGCTTCCTGGAGTCGGGAAGGAATTTTTTCCCTTTAAAATGAGGAAAATTTGGCTTCTACCTCATGGGATTTTTTTGCCTTCCTCTGGATCAACAGGCTGAACTGGATGGACGGAAGCCTTACAAACTATGTTATTGTATGTATAAGGCTGTTTATATATGGGAATATCTCTCGGTAAAGCCTCATGACCACGTTCGTATTGCGATCAGCAAAATACGGACACCTTTATCTCACTCCTGTCACTAGAAATTATTATTCTTCAATGAAGACGAGAATAGAGCATGTTTCTATCATTTGCAGAACAGGTATACGGATGCAGACAGCACGTGGATAACGTCCACGTGCTGTCCTTTTGGGGTTTTTTTGGCAGACTCATGAAAATCAATGAAAAGCTGCGTGCAATCTGCAAAAAATGGTCATGTGCATGAGCCCTAATACAATGTGTCGGTGGAGAGGTTGTAAAGATCTGCCACACACCTCCATCTCAGCTCAGTCAATGATCCGACAAGGCATAACCCCCAGTGCCAATCCATTTTAGATTAAAATAGGCAAAAGTACGGTAAAGGAGCGACTTCAAGTCAGAATTTGCGTGATTATTTGGGACTCACATGGTGAAGAACCTCTTAGTAAAGGAGTTTAAATGTCCCTGGATCTGGAACTTCCTCCAGCATAAGGAGGAAGGGGGGAGAGTTATTCTCTTACCCAGGCATTCAACAGTTAAAATTAACCGTATTTCCAATTGGAGTTAAAACACCACAGATGACGGTGATCATTACCGAACATATTTAGCCGGTGGCATCCTGTCCCCCAAATAGAAGCGCCAATCTTTCCAATGCGATTTGGGTAGTTTTCGAGCAGATAGTAAAAAACTTCATTATATTGAAAATCGCCCACAGGTGAAATAACTCCTGTGCATGGGGTTTAGCACAGCTGCTGCAGAACATCTTGTTTGTGAAAAAAAAAAAAACTCCAAGAAAAATTCAAGAGGTTCTGCACCAGCTGTTACTGCTAAAGGCAAATGATTAAGGATGCAAAAGGCAAAAAAATAAAATAAAAATGCTCAGCTAATATGAGGTCAGAGTGTATTCTGCATACACCCCCTGCTGTCCATGTTAGGATAACCCTGAATACATGGAAGCGTTCAAGAGGTTCTGCAGCAGCTGAATTACTGATCAAGGCAAGTGATTAGGGATGCAAAGGACAAAAGGAAAAAAAAATGAAAAATGCTCACGCTTGGCTAATGTAAGGTCAGAGCGTATTTTGCATAAACCCTCTGCTGTCCATGTTAGGATAACCCTGAATATATGGAAGCGTTCAAGAGGTTCTGCAGCAGTTAATGCGTTACAATACAGATGTGTAGCCACAGAAGATGCCCAGCTTGAGTGACGCCCAAGTTAGGAGATAGCAATGCACTTGGTTCTAAAACAGGGATCAGCAACCTTCGGCACTCCGGCTGCTGTAATACTACAACCCCCAGCATGCACACTTGCTCGGCTGTTCTGGTAACTCCCATAGAAGTGAAAGGACAACTCTGGGAGTTGTAGTTTCAGAGCAGCTGGGTAAGGAGTAGTGATAAAGTACAGGTGGGCAAAAACCCATTTTACCTGGTAATGTGTTCCCCTCGCAGCCGGCATCTAAGAGACCCGTCCTCTCATCGCTTCTTCCCAGGACTCTCACACGTGTCTCTAGATGCCACCAGCTCCAGCTCCTTCTCTCCCACCGAACAGCAGCTGCACGCTGTCCTCTCTCCGCCAGCTGATTGGTCCAGGGGGGGCGGAGCCGCTGCTACAATGTTGCTAAGCTGCGTTTGGAACAGAAAGGTTGCTAAGCAACGGTGACGCTCAGAGCATCCCAAGAGCATCTTCAGCTGGGAGGATCTGACTGGAGGAGCAGGACACATCATGCACATTTCTGTCAGAAGCTGTGTGAGTGAGAAAAAAAAAATACACAAAGGCATTAAAACAAGAGCGTGGGAGGTGTTTTCCCCAAAGGCTTAAAGGATTTTTTTTTTCTCTCACAAGATATTCCCAGGTTTTGCCAAGTTTAACTTGGGCGCAGCCTTCGCAGCTGCTCATTACTGGCTTTAGATACAGAGAGCGTCAGTGAGTCACAGTCTTGGTGTCAGGAGCCTAATCATTTATTTAGAAAGATTGTTAGCAGCCCTGTGCAAAGAAGACTTGTCATTCCCAGACAGAATGGAGAGAGAGAGAACAATCTTAAACAGCATGTGTCAGCAGGATCTACCCTATTCTGCTTGGAAGAGTTGACCCTGCTGATTAAAACAATACCTGCCTTGTGAAAATCGGCTGTGGCGTTACAGAGAAAAAAGACTTTTATCCAAGTGAGGGTTTCAGTGCTCCGAGGGGGCGGGATTAGGCCTTCAGTGTACCTCAGCTCCTCAGTGCTGGCAACGCACTGAGGAGCACTGAGCTCTGAAGCCCTCTCTTTCATAAAGAATTAAAGTATTTTTTCTTTGTAACGGCACAACCGATTTTCACAAGACGGGTATCATTTTGATCAGCAGGATTAACCCTACCAGCCACTTGTGCTCTTTAAGACAGACAAAAGAATGGGAAACAGACAAGACTACATGAGAAGGTATAAGGAACAGATCAGGGAAAAAAAGCCAATCATCAGAAGAAAGCAAAGCGAGCAGCTTATTGGTTATGTCTGACCATAGATGTAAAAATGCTACACCAAATAAGTATTTGCGATATTACCAGAATGGCGCACATGCGATCATACATTGTTGTGATGTGAATGGTGTCAGGCTTGCATGGACCTCTGTCACATGATGGCTATATGGCTGAAATGGCCCATTTTGCATCTTAAATGGGCAAATTTTGCCTGTGCACTAGGTCTGTATGGTGACACGACAGTTTGCCTATATTAAAGAGCTTTTGAAACCCAATATACTGCCATGGACTGCCCCTTTAAGATACACTGGTTCTGGTAATGCCATAGCGATGTATGGAGAGGTGGCCGTGCTTGCACAGTGTGCTCAACATTCACCTCTATGGGACTTCTGAAAACAGCTCACTCAGCTATTTTCAGAAATCCTCTAGCAATGAAAGGAGAGCATGCCGAGCGTGTGTGATGTGCTTTTCTTCACTTCTAGGACCCCAGTCTGGACATAGGGGGTCCCAGGGGTGGGACCAGCACATATCTGACAATGATGGCCTATCCTAGTAATTCCTCCTTGCTCGAGCTAGCCAAGATTTCTGGTGTAATGTGCCCCAGTTTTCTAGTACACATTTTTTAAAAGTTGCGAGGGTGTTGAAAAATGGCCAAAAATTGAACATTTTGGTGCAACACGGATGCAGCTCTTTCATATGTTCCCCCCCCCCAAGATCTGTTTTTTTCAGATACAGCGACACTCACAGGCTGAGTCTGGTATGGCAGCTCGTCCCCAATCAGTTCGGTGGCTCTAAGCTGCAATACCAGGCACAGCCTGTAGACTAGAGTGGCGCTGTTCGTGCTAAAAACAACTTAATTCCAATGGAAGAAATTGCCTGACAACCCCTTGTTACAATGTAACAGGGACACATCTTGCCTGTAGGAAGCAGGTCAAGGAGACTCGTCCCATGTCAGTGAATTGATGCCTATTTTAAGTTATCATAAAGAGCCGGGAGCAGTTACTGTTTATGCTATTTATCATAAAGTATTTCCTTAGTTCTTTGAAATTAAAAAAAAAAAAAAGCTCGTTCAGTAACCATGGAAACACTGCAAAAATGGCTCTGATGAAAACATGACTGTCTGCGGGTTGCTGTTCATCTTATGACTCATGCAAACCCAGTGCCCTTCCGTGTTAGGCCTAAACCGTACATTTGTTAAAGGGGTTATCCAACAGTCAGACAGACCTCCCAGTGTGGCCGACCTGCAGCGGAGATTGTACTTGGTCACCGCCGTTGGGTTCTGTGTGTGACGCCCCCCCGTGTCGGCTCTTCCTGCTGCACTGAGATCAACAAGGTGACACTTTTGAAAGTTTCTCCTATCTGCACACAGGATCTTTGGCGCTCAGCCAGAGTGACCATTGGGTTCATGGTTACTTCTCTTACCAAGGCCTCCCCCCCCCCCAGTTGGTGAGGAGGGGGAAGCTCTAGGAAGACCCCTAGTTGTTTTAAACCTCATCCATTTAAGAATAATGGAGGCCACCATGCTCCTGGAAACTTTGTCTGCAGCAAAAATGTTTCGTCCCCTCCTGTAGATCTGTGCCTCCATACAATCCTGTGTCTGAGCTCTACAGGCAGTTCTTTCCTCCTTATGGCTTCTTACCGTTACGGTCCTTGCGGTTTCTGCTCTGATATGCACTGTCATGTCAGATGTGAGACCTTACATAGACAGGGCTGTGTCTTTACAAATCACGTACTAAAATAATTTTTTTTCACTTTTCTTATGAAGAGGTATTGAGTGCAGAATGATGGAGGAAATGTGATTTTTTTTTTTTTTTTTTTTTGTAAATTTTAGCACAAAGCCGTAACATAACAAAATCTGGGGAAAAAAAAAAGGTCAAAGGGTCTAAAGACTTTCCGAATGCATTGTATATAGTGCGTTACTCTAGATATATTACATTTCTTTAATTCATGGGCTATCCCCTCTAAAATGCGTTTTCCAAGTGTTTAAACTGATCATCGGTGGAGATCCTACACCTGGTACCCCCGCCAATAAGCTGCGGCACTCCAGCCTTCCTGCGGCTTACCACGCACAGCGCCATCCATTGTATAGTAGCTGTGCCTGGTATTGCAGCTCAGCTCCATTCACTTGAATAGGACTGAGCTGCGCCTAGGTCATGCGATCCATGAACATGACATCACTGGCCTCTTCAAACATCGGATCGGTGGAGGTCTTGGGAGCTGAACCCCCACTGATCTGATATTGATGATTTACCTATCAGTATTATCAATAGAGATGAGCAAAGTGATTCGTTGATTTGTATCGAATCTTGGAAATTTTCAGCTGCAAAGCGAATCTGAATTTCCTTGGATTCGCTTCGTATTATTCGTAAACGTACGCACAATTTTACACGCTAACTATACGTACGATACGTATGAAACGTACGCATTATGCGTGAGGTGGAACAATGACGGTACGCCCACGCAAGAGCGGGAAAGTGAATGAACTGGAAAAAACCAGCCACCGAGATCTGTTTTGCACGTATAGGGAGTGAAGACTCCTCCCTCAGTACTCCACCCTCCTCTGAAGCCACTCTGAACCAGTTTAGACCAGCGCTGACTTTAGAGCAAGCATCAGGGCTAAGAAACAGCTGCACCCAAATTGGGATGAAATGTGCTTTGGATTAGAGTTCCCTGTAACACCGCGTGCTCCCGACATCACAATGTCACAAGTTCAACAGGCACTGAAGCTTGGTTTCTCTGGCAGTGTCCTTACCACCTGATGAAGTTGCTGCGCCTGCGACTCGTTAGGCGGCTGGAGCATTAAGTGCGGCTGGAGTGTCCGCTATGTTTCATACGGCAGAGGCGGCTGGAGCGTCCACTTCTCCGCCCAGGAGGAGATCCACCCCTTCCATACA
Source organism: Rhinella marina (assembly GCA_900303285.1). Taxonomy (NCBI): domain Eukaryota; kingdom Metazoa; phylum Chordata; class Amphibia; order Anura; family Bufonidae; genus Rhinella; species Rhinella marina. Next base: position 137,933 of record ONZH01028209.1, on the reverse strand, counting down.
CCAGAACCCAATTGTTCCACCATCTGTGACGGCCCATGCACAGACTCTCTGGGACTATAAAACCGCAGTGGAGGACTGGGTCGTACAAGTTCTTGACCACCCTAGGCCGAGAGATCCTTCATTGGAACACAGGAAGGGAGCTGTGCTTTGGTTCTCAGTTGGGAGAGGGTCTGGCTTCCTGCAGGATGACGAAGATGGAAGGGAATATTTTGTGGGCCACAGGTCGGTGAAACGGCCGTACCTGCCACAACATCGGCATAGCCTGTACATGGGGGATCAGGTGGAGTACACCCCCATTGCGTCCCTGAAAGGCCCATTTGCAACCGGGGTTACCCTCCTGTCAAAGCCTCTGGTGCCTAAAACGGAACCAGAAGTGTGGCCGGATGAACCACCAGGTCCAGGACGCTTGCGCTGCCTGCAGGAGTTCCCAGATGGCGTCCTCCGGTTCAGGGAAAAGCCACAGCCTCAGCCGGAGCTGCTGATTCCTATACTGCCAGCACCACCAACACAGTCCTTTCAGCTGGGTCACCTCACTACATCATCATTCACCTTCCAATCAACAGTCATCCACCAGTACCAGCTGCCGTGGAAGGTGAAGCCAGCAGCAGCCGGGGAAGCTGGGCCTTCTTCCCTGGATGCAACCTTTCCGGAACCGCTGCAGCCGGAAGTCATTACCCCTGATGTCTAGGCAGGAGGATCCGGAAAAGAGCAAGTGGCTGCAGCGCTCACCAGCGTGACCACCACCCGGACCCAGTCAAGTCCAACTGAAGGAAGAAGAGGCTGGAGTTCCACCACCACAGCGAGCGTGGCCTTCAAGAAGCAGGAGCGTCCTCTGATGAGCTTCAGCAGCAGCTCAAGTGAGGAGGACTTCAGGTCCCTCATCTGAGGAACCTACTACTGTGCCTACAGTGTCAAGGACTGCAGGAGGACCTATGGGAGCCACACCATGGACTGCACATGACGGGTGAGAGCTAGTTGGCACTTTTATGTTTGTGTGCTTGTTTGTATTGCCCCCGTTTGACTCTCCCCCAGTCTGCAGAAAATTCCCTGTTGCGCCGAAGTGCGCCTATCTTTTTTTTTTTTTCCCCTTCTCAGGGTTATTTGGGAGCCCCTTTTGCAAAAAGGGTTCTCTATTTGCTGTTATTCTATATTATCCATGTGGATTACACATTACCCATACCTCCCAACCGTCCCGGATCCAGCGGGACAGTCCCGGATTGCAGTGGCAGTCCCGCTGTCCCGGTATGGGGGAGGTATGTCCCGGTCTCTGGCAGCTGTCTCTGCGTCCATAGGACGCAGAGACACTTGCCTGTTGCAGGAAGGAGCAGACAGCCGGAATCGGCTACCTGCTTCTTCCATCCTCCCTCCTGTCCCCCCTGCAGCTCCCTGTACCTTTCATCCATGCATCGGGTCTCGGCGGGGGGCGGGGCCGGCCGTCAACATTGGCTCCGCCCCCTTCAGACACGAGCAGAAGATCTTCCTGCTGGTGATGCTGTCCCTGCTGCTAGGAAAAAGGTAAGTGTAATACTTTTATTTTTTTAACTTTCTGTGGACTGTGACATCAATGTTAATCCCTGGACTGTGACACCACTGTGTTTATTATGCCTGTACTGTGACATTACTGTGTTTATTAAATAAACACAGTGATGTCACAGTACAGGCATAATGGACTGTGACATCACTGTCTTTATTATCCCTGGACTGTGACATCAATGTTTATTATCCCTGGACTGTGACATCACTGTGTTTATTATCCCTGGACTGTGACATCACTGTGTTTATTATCCCTGGACTGTGACATCACTGTGTTTATTATCCCTGGACTGTGACATCACTGTGTTTATTATCCCAGGACTGTGACATCACTGTGTTTATTATCCCTGGACTGTGACATCGCTGTGTTTATTATCCCTGTACGGTGACATCGCTGTGTTTATTATCTCTGTACGGTGACATTGCTGTGTGTATTATCCCAGTGCAGGAAGAGGTAAGTGGTCTGTGTTTGTGTGTTTTGTTTTCTATTTTTCAGGGTCGTGAATGCAGAGGACTACGTCGGATTCGGTGGACTACGTCGGACCAGCTTTTTTTTTTTTTTTTTTTTTTTTAATAAAATGGTCAAACAGGGGTCTGGGGGAGTGTTTATTTCAATAAAATGTTTTATACTTGTGTGTGTATTTTTTTTTACAATACTACAGTTTTAGTAATTAAGGCTATCTACAGACGGCCCTGATTACTAATACTGGGCTTAGTGCTTGCCGGTATGGCAGGCCAGCACTAACCCCAACATCTATTACCTCGGCACCCACCGCCACCAGGGGTGCCAGGAAGAGCCGGGTACCCGCAGGACCGGACCTTCTAAATTGAGGGTCTGGCTCTGGGGCGGCTGCAGGCTGGTACCATTAGGCTGGGAAGGGCCAATAACCGTGTCCCTTCCCACCCTGGTAGTGCCAGGCTGCCGCTGCTGGTTGTATCTGGCTGGAGAAGGAAAAAGGGGGGGACCCCACGCCATTTTTTTTTAATTATTTAATTATTTTTGTAAAAAAATGGCGTGGGGTCCCCCCTTTTTTTCCTTCGCCAACCAGATACAACCAGCAGCGGCAGCCTGGCACTACCAGGGTGGGAAGGGACACGGTTATTGGCCCTTCCCAGCCTAATGGTAACAGCCTGCAGCCGCCCCAGAGCCAGACCCTCAATTTAGAAGGTCCAGTCCTGCGGGTACCGGCTCTTCCCGGCACCCCTGGTGGCGGTGGGTGCCGAGGTAATAGATATTGGGGTTAGTGCTGGCCTGCCATACCGGCAAGCACTAAGCCCAGTATTAGTAATCAGGGCAGTCTGTAGATAGCCATAATTACTAAAACTGTAGTATTGTAAAAACAAAAATACACACACACACCAGTATAAAACATTTTATTGAAATAAACACTCCCCCAGACCCCTGTTTGACCATTTTATTAAAAAAAAAAAAAAAAGCTGGTCCAACGTAGTCCACCAAATCCGACGTAGTCCTCTGCATTCACGACCCTGAAAAATAGAAAACAAACACAGACCACTTACCTCTTCCTGCACTGGGATAATACACACAGTGATGTCACTGTACAGGGATAATAAACACAGTGATGTCACTGTACAGGGATAATAAACACAGTGATGTCACAGTACAGAGATAATAAACACAGTGATGTCACAGTACAGAGATAATAAACACAGTGATGTCACAGTACAGAGATAATAAACACAGTGATGTCACAGTACAGAGATAATAAACACAGTGATGTCACAGTACAGGGATAATAAACACAGTGATGTCACCGTACAGGGATAATACACACAGTGATGTCACAGTACAGGGATAATAAACACAGTGATGTCACCGTACAGGGATAATACACACAGTGATGTCACAGTACAGAGATAATAAACACAGTGATGTCACTGTAAAGGGATAATAAACACAATGATGTCACAGTACACCTGTGCAAACAAGGCCTGGGGGGGCGCAGATAAGGCTATCATCATGATTTAGAAAAATCATTCCCCGATGAAATGTTGCAGTTCTCAAAATTCATTCAAACTAATGAAACTCCACCAGCACTGGAATGCCTTAAAATAATCAGAAATAACAAATTGCCTGTACTGTGACATCACTGTGTGTAGTATCCCTGTACAATGACATCACTGTGTTTATTATCCCTGTACGATGACATCACTGTGTTTATCCCTGTGTAGTAAAGGGACTGAGTGAGATTAGTTTATAGTGGGCGGGGTTAGGGGCGTGGCCTACTGCAGAAAAAATTTGCCGCGCTGCGAGCGCCGCACAGTATGTCCCTCTTTCTCTCTTTGCAAAGTTGGGAGGTATGCATTACCTGTTTGGATTACAATTTTACCTCACGTGGATTACAATTGAATTTTGGAATATGTGTTCCAGACAGACTGTTTTATCATTGCCAAGCCAACTAGGATCCATAAGGAGAGACTCAAACGTATATCTGAGCCTTTTATGCTTGCAAATGTGAAATTGATTGCACTAAAATGTTCGCATACTTATGTCTTTGCTGTATTTTAGCTACACTGTTTTAATGGTACAGCACTTTAGCCCATTGTGTGTATTCTTTTTCTGGTACTGCAATGTGTCTTATTAATGCACTTATTGTACAGTGTTTTTAGTAAATTATTAAATTATTGAAAGCTAGCAGCAGTGAGCACCTTATTTTTCTAGTTCATATAGTCTGCCTCTAAAGACTGTAGGCCGCGGCCTAGCCTCATGCGTATGACGCATTCGCGCGTCAATGGTACGCTAAGTATTCGTACGCACTTTTGTCCGCTAATGCTTACGTATTACGTACTTTTAACTACGCTGACCGTACGTAATTTACACAGTAATGTTCGACGATTGTTTTTTTTTTTTTTTACGTAGATTCGACAAATAAGTTCGTTTAAATACGAATCTTGTCAAAAATTCAGCGAATAAAATGTTGAATGATTTGCTCATCTCCAATTATAAACGCTCAGACAGCCCCATTGGTCTTAGTCACAGAGTTAATACAGTAGCCGGATTTGTAAAGTATATTCTTTATTGCTTTCCATGCGGCTTGAAAATATAGAATCCAGTCTAAATCTGTATCAAAGACATTCCAGGTGATTAAAAATACTGGAGTAGAGACAACGCTTCATGCAGTAGTATATGCAGTGCTATCCAACTACTATATGACGGTAGCCATTGCTGATCCGATGTCACCTATGTATATGCAATTAATGTGACCAGACCCTACGTCATGGATAGCTCCATCCACCATTAACTCCATTTCATATAGATATAGTTATTTTTTTGCTATACAATATATTCTTGTGCCACTCGGGACAATATTGTGCTTATATAAGAGAAAACTAGTTGTTGGGAAGTATTAAAGGTGTTCTATGCACCTGTCCCCTCTCCTGTCATGTCTGTTTTAGTAACTACTAGCATTCCCCAAGTAATAATTTTTTCATATAATTCTATTGTACCAACCCTCCATTATTCCTGCTATAATGAATTGCCAGCAGTCAACCATAAAGGTCTGGATGGGTGTTACCACTTTGGGGAATGTCCCTGCACAGCATGCCACCCGTAGCACAGACTGGATGGTGTTAGACACGCCCTCAGCTGGACCTTTACTGCAGACTGCTGGCAATTTATTAAAAGGAATAATAGAGGAATGGCACAACACAGGTTACATGAATAGATGCTCCAGAATTATTACATGAGAAATGCAAGTAGTCACTAAAACGGACATATCAGAAGAGGGGACGGGTCCTTTTTTACTCACAGTCTGTATTCCAGTCGGCACTGCGCTTTTCTTTATGCTATACTCACATCTAGGGAAGGCATTCCGATTTCAGCACTCGCTTTATCACATCAGTGTAGATACATGTGATGAATTTCGGCTCAGGCACTAGCCTTTTCCAGAGGTACAGGGCTGGTTCTAGGTTGTCATGTCCTATATCAGGGATGCCCAACCTGCGGCCCTCCAGCTGTTGCAAAACTACAACTCCCAGCATGCCTGGACAGCCTACAGCTATCATCCTACAGCAGGGTATGATGGAAGTTGTAGTTTTACAACAGCTGGAGGGCCACAGGTTGAGCATCCCTGTCCTATACGATGTTATTAATCACAGGATAACCCCTTAGAGCCCCTTTGATTATGTGCACCACTGCAGCCAATCAGAGGCCATGGCAGTGAAGTATCACATAACTGCTGTGCCTTGTGCTACTTGTGGACACATCACCGCTGAGTCCAGTCATTGGCGGCAGTGCTGCAAGTGACCCTGTCCATGCTGATAATTTACATGCAGTGACCTAAGCCCAGCGAAGAGCCAGAACCAAGCATGGAAGAGCAGGTAGTATGTTTCCCTTGATAGGTCCTGCTGGCGAAGTATTAAAAAAGGCTATGTGAAATTGGACAACCCCTTTAATTTTGGGTGATCTGATTGGTTGTTATGGGCAGTAGGCCAGTCTGTCTGTCAAACCGTTTTGAAAAATGAGGTCAACAATTTAGTACATGGCATCATAGTTACTACCATAACTATACATATAATTATTGAATGCAGGCGACCAATCCAACAGGAGTAGAACAGTGGACAATTCTTACTTCCCCATTACAAGGGCCTATGATACAGTTCTCGACAGCAGATCGTTGGTTCCACCTTCCGAGATGTCCAGCCCTGTCAATCAAGCGGCAAGGGGGAGCTTCTTCATCTGCGGGGATGGCCCCTCCCAGATGAAGAAGGCTTGTTGATGAGATGAATCTATCCGCTCTTCCCCAATTGGCAGAGGTTCTCCCCAAAATATGTCAACCTGCAAATTCTTTGTCCAACAAGATGTTCTTCTAGAAATCATAGTATGGTAAAATGATATCCTGCTTTTTGACCTTCTTCCCCTGCCATTTTGTACCACCTATACTTTTATATCTCTGTGAGTCCCGATAATTATACAGTTCATTAGGCTTCCAATAGAGTATGCCATCGGCACACTTCCTGACCCTTCGAATCCTTCATTTCCAACCAGTGACTTTGTTCTTCTTCTCCACTGCTGTTCTGACCCAAGGAAATCCAACCGACCATCTCCTTTCTCTTCATGGTGCGTCGGTTATATATGGAAATCATCAGCGTGACGTCAGTAAGCTGAAATAAAGCCACTTGGAAAATGAAGGTTTCTTTGTAGACAGGGTTTGGTTGGCCTCTTCGTACAGACGTTTTACAACGAGATAGTTCGTGGCCAACGGCATTTAACAGGGAGAGTTTTCCATAGGTATCTGTACAGACAAAAAAAGATATATGGAGATTTGATAATGGTTTATAACCGAACGCTTAGAAGCCAGTGTAGATAGGACTCCACTCTATGACCTCCAAATGCATCCTGAGGGATTTCCTATCCCTTCCACAGAGATCGATGATCATGGAGTATGTGATTTCCCCCCTTTCCCAATGCAGACTCTGCTAAGTGTAATCTCATTTTTCCCTACAATTTGATAGCCTATGTCATCTCTCCACTCCCCATGCAAACTCTGCAAGGATGTTCTCTGCAATCTACTCTTTTGGGAATAACTTTCTCTCACTCCCGTTGATATTTCCCACTGACTGCTCTGAACAGATTCACATAAAGCAGCTAATGTCAGTCTTGAGCCAACAGCAGCCAGGAGACGTGTGCTGCATAACAGCCGGTTATTTAAAGGAGTTGCACAGACTATACAGCAACAAAATGGCTAATGAACGTATCTTAAAGTGTCACTGTACTTTCACACCATTTAGTTTCATTTAAAAGAGGATGGTGTAACTAGAAAATTTCTAAATCACTTCATTTACAAAATCTGTCCGCGTCCACCTGAAAAAAAAAGCTGTAAAGTCATGGCTACTAGGGGGTCTCACTTCCACCTAATTTGCGGTCCATTGCCAGTTGTCAGGCAAGATCTGTCCATAGCAACAGACATAGAAGAAGGCAGAGAGAAAATAGGGGCATGTCAGAGGTATCTGAGATTTTTAGCCTGATAAAAGAACTGCTTCTGCACTGCTTCTGAAGGTCACAGGAGTGTTCTGCTTTTCTGTAAGTGTGATTTCCACCTCCTTATCTGTTCTGTCAGCTCTGGAGCTGAAAACATAGCGGTAGACTATGCGACTGATATGGGACCCTGGGCAAGAGGGGGCCCAGTTGGGATTCATCCCCTCTTCTACTGGGGGTAAAAATTTGGTCAGGACTACCGTTTAAAGGAACAACTTTAAGCAAATGAGGCAGTGGAAAAAATGTCTCAAGGGTCATTGAAAGGGGTCTAGGTGGAAACCCTTCTGTCCTGTTTGGGGGGCCTGGTTTGATCCTTGCTATGGGGCCCTTACTTCTCTATGTATGCCACTGGTGGGTAGTAAGGGAAAGGACATCACAGCAGTAAATTGCTGGTAGATTCCACAGAAGGGTGATGCTTGTGAGAGAAATTAATCTAGCTGTGCAGCTGAAGAGGGGAATAATTAGGCTTAAGGCATTAAAGAAGTCCAAAAAAGACCTATTCCTTCACAGTTATAATTGTCCAAAGATGCACTGCCATTACGCATTTTTTTTAAACTCTGGTTAAGTTTTGTCACTCAGTAACAGCTTATAGAGCTCAGCTTCCGAGATTGGGAATAAAACTAAGATTCAAGTTTCAAGCTGAGTTACAATATAGTCCAGTTTCCTGCATTTTTAAAGTAGTATGAACAATTTTTGATCAAAAGATGTACACATAAAGAGACTATCCTTTGAACACCCTTCCTATTGCACCTACAGCACCAATTTTTACGTCTTTTTGTTTATCTTTTTCTATTTCAGTAGGAGGTGTCATTTTGCCTGTGCCAAGAATTATTTGCTGAAAAAAGTGTGAAAACACTCCCCATCTCACTTCCTCTGACACCTGTGATGAAAGGTCTAAAAAGGATATTCTAGTATTCGAAGTGCAAAACTGAAAAATAGAGCTGTTATATTCAATAGTATTTATAAAGGCATCGTTTGTTCCATCTGAGCACAGCATGCAGCTTTTTGTTATTTTTGACCTTGTATATTCCCTTTTATAATTTTATAGGCTGTTTTATGTCCTTATCTTGCAAAGTCTTTGTCAGGTATGCACTGTCACAGCACATGATGTGGGCGTAACTGCAAGAGGTTGAGCTGTCTCCACTCACTCAATCTTGCACACGCCTTTCATTTCGGCTGCACATTGAGCATAAATCACACCCCACACACCCCAAATACATGTTGCCACCACCCAGATGCATTATCACACAAGAGCACAACAACACACACCTCTTTCAGGTATAATGCATTGATTAGCTTTGAGGACTGAAAATTAAAATCAGGCGCTGAACTACCTACGCAGTCGCAGAAGGCCCAGACCTGGTCTGCCAGTACACATGCACACAGTAACGATTGCTATATGTCTGTGTGCACTGGAAGACGAGGCCCAGGCTATAATGGATGACAAACACAGCAGCTGAATGAAGGGTCGATGCACAATGGAAGTGGGCCCTCCGTTCACTTCGTCCAGGGTCAGACTGGCCCACCAAAGTACTAGAGGATCTTCCTGTGGGCCCAAGCTCTGATAATAATGGACCCTAATAAAACAGGTCCCATAAGGTCCTTTACACAGAAAGAGGGCCCTCAGAATCATTTCCTTTGGTGGGCCTAAGGGACTTCAGTCTGCCACTGACTTCATGGCCCCATTCTTGAAATACAGTAGGTACAGGTCCCATATCTGATATTTATGGCATACCCTAGTGTCCCAGATAGGACAACCCCTTTAAAGGGATTCTGTCAGCAGCATTTCACATATTGAGATATTTATACCATTGGATTGGGCCAGTTATAAGCATTTCTAAACTGTAATTGTTATAGGTCACAGAGGCAGTTTTTCAGTTAAAAAAACGATTTTTAGGAGCTGTCACTCACAGTAAATAAGGAGCCCAAGGGGAGTTCCCAACCGTTGCTGGAGCCCGGGCTCGGCGATTCCTTGGAGCCCAGGCACGCCCACCTACTTAATATTCACTTCACTTCGTTCAGTGAAGCTCCGGCTCCGGCGAAATCCCGCGCATGCGCAGTACATCCAGAGGCCGGCGCCCGCAGACTGCACGGGCGCCGGCCTCTGGATGTACTGCGCATGCGCGGGATTTCGCCGGAGCCGGAGCTTCACTGAACGAAGTGAATATTAAGTAGGTGGGCGTGCCTGGGCTCCAAGGAATCGCCGAGCCCGGGCTCCAGCAACGGTTGGGAACTCCCCTTGGGCTCCTTATTTACTGTGAGTGACAGCTCCTAAAAATCGTTTTTTTAACTGAAAAACTGCCTCAGTGACCTATAACAATTACAGTTTAGAAATGCTTATAACTGGCCCAATCCAATGGTATAAATATCTCAATATGTGAAATGCTGCTGACAGAATCCCTTTAAATATGATGGTTTTCCATTGACGTTACAGAAAGATCTGTCGCCATTGGGTAAACAAGGTGTCCGTTGCCCCGTTACACAATATATATATCGATGATAGCCGACTGTCTACTTACCAGGTGGTCTGTTGATAGCGAGGTTACGAAAATGACTTCCTTTGATCATCTGTACAGAAAGCCGCCCTGTTGTGGCATTATATGACAGCCCTACCAACAGCTCAGGCACGCCGCCGTGTGACAAGGACTGGCAGGAGGAGACACTGTCACTGCGAGACATGGCAGAAAAACTGTGCTGGGAGTCACCACTCTGAGAAAACAAAAAGCGATAAGAATAGGGCTGTAGTCACAATGAAAAACAAGAAGAATTGTGGATACATTCATTTATGCACATAAAAGCTACACTGTATATTTTTCCAAAAATGGTACCTTTTCTCAAGTGACTTCATGACATCAAGCATCATTAAGGGGTTGTGAAGATGTCCTCTCCTGCCCAAGCTGACATCAGCATGGAGAGCTGCAACTCTGTTGTGGGTGGTTGGATTGCCAAATACACTGCCCGGTATCCAGCATTTCCTTTTATAATTAAGGACACGCACCCGGGTGCCCTGACCACACAGACAGCAGCTGGGACTCTCCACACCCAGTCTTTGATGAGGCGGAAGAGTAGACCTTGACCACCCCCTAACACAATGCTTATCGTAATCAACCTGCCCTTGTCTTGCCTGATGGTAGATGTACAGTATATACCTAAGGTGGTATTCCCATCTCAGACATTGATGGCTAGCTGCAGAGCTCACCTCTGGGACCCTCTCAGATCTCTAGAATAGGCTTCCAGAAGTGAAGGAGAGTGCACGGGGCAAACACAGCCACCCTCCATTCACTGCTATGGGAGTTCCAAAAAAAGATGAGTCCTAGCTCAAGTATTTCCGGCAGTCCCATAGCAGTGAATGGAAAGGTGACCATTTGCATGCGAGGTGCGCTCTCCATTCACTGCTATGGTAGTTGGCTGAGTGAACTCTCCTTTAGTTTGGAGATAGGTGTAGGGCGGACCAGCTCCTATCTGAAGCTGATGGCATATCTTAGTGATATGCGATCAGTGTCTGAGATGAGAATGCCCCTTTAAAAATGTCCAGAGGCAGTTATCTATGCAGAAGAGAGGGGGGGCCGATAGAAAAGATCAAAACAGACTTCTAATTATGGTGCTTGGTTTTATAATCCAGGACACATGGGCCTAATGTTTGTTTCCCCCTCTTCATCCATTGCATGGCCCTTGGGATAGTTACCTATCATCTTGGCAAGTAGTAAAGGGGATGAGATAGAAGTAGGCAGTAGTAAAGGGGATGAGATAAAAGTAGGCAGTAGTAAAGGGGATAAGATAGAAGTAGGCAGTAGTAAAGGGGATGAGATAAAAGTAGGCAGGGCCCCTTCTCTAGAAAAGTCTCATTATCTGCATGGTCTGTCTGTATGGTATGTATGACCTTGGATGGAGGCATAGCTTGAAGTACTGAAGCAAAAGCTATACCTAGGGCCACCACCTAATCAAAGGTGACCTCATGTGTTGTTATTGTATATGAGGAAATATCACTCTAAATAGGACTCTCTTGGTGTATGGTATTTATACTAATCTTGTTTAGTTAGTCATGATATAATACTGTACCTCTTTATTTCAATGACCCCTATACATAGAGGCCCAGTTGTGACTACAACCTCTACACCCTCAAATCTGTTGCTTATAATAGTAGGAATCCATAAAGACTAAGGATTATGGAAACTGGGGCTTCTTACACCTAAGACTCAGGGCAAATCTAAAATTCATCCAACCTCTATGACCTCCACCAATTCTGATAGTAGAACCTCTTCCTTGGCGTCAGTTAAAACATCATTAAAATCTATGGGGGATATAGAAACATGGAGTATGCTCACTCATCTATTTCCATGCCTCACGGATGTAGACTCCTGCCGGGCCTTAAGGTCCTTTTACGTAGGCAGATTTTTGGCTGTTGAGCGCTGATCAATATTATGTGCTGTTGATCAGCACTCAAGTGCCGTTTACAGGCCAGGTGAGTATGGGGATGAATGACCATTAATACGATCATTCATCCATATACACCTTTCATTTGTCAGCAGCACAAACCCCGGGAGATGTGCTGTAGAAAAAGTTTGTTGGTGCCACATAAAAGTTGAGATTACATGATAAAAAAAATGGTTAGCTAGTTTGTTGGATAACCGGCCACATGTTTACACAGGGCAATGACCGGGAACACGCACTGTTCATTCCTGATCATCGGTAAATGATGCCTTATGTTACTTAACCAGGTAGACCCTTACCAGCATTACCCATACTTACACTTAAATTGCTCCTTGGTTCTAAAACCAGTGTCTTTCTGATTTCCTCATCTGGTTTAACCTTTTTTAAGGAGAACAACTTTTCACCCATCATTTTTTCACGGATCCTCTTGCGTACAGCGTACAGGCGGATGCGTAGGGCATTGTTCGCCATTTCCTTGGGCTCCAGTTTGTTGAACGTAAAGGTCTCATTAAAGACGGGCTGGTGGCCTTTCTGGATAGCGCTCTTCCCTCTTTGCCTTTTGCTTGGAAGTAAAACAACATGGACTTGCCAAGAGTTCACTCCGCTACGATCCTTATCTGGGAGATCTTTGGCTTCCACGATGGTCACAGTCAACTTTTGACTGGCAGCTTTGTAATAGAGCACAATATCTAAGTCTCCACATTTGGAAATCGGCTCGTGGATGGCGGGAGAAGCAAGGTTGTCCATTTGTTCCTGGAGGCAGAGGACATTTTGTTTTAATATAGGTATTGATCAACATAATAATGTCATATTAAAAGGGTTGTCGAATCCACCAAGCCAGCAATTGCCATTAAGTAATAAAATAATATACTCAGCCATTTCATCCCACGCTTCAATCCTCCTGCAGCTGCAGCCATAATGTCATCTTCTTGGCTGCGGCAGTGATGTTTCTGTATACACCAGACACCACTGTAGTCTATCACAGGCCTCAGGAGAACCCAGTCCAAACCTGATCTTCTGACATACAGATATGCTTGGACGACCATTCATTTTTTTCATGACTGATGCCCTATCCACAGGATAGACTATCAATAGCTGATAAACAGGGTCCAGCACCTTGCAGCCCTTCTAATCAGCTGTTTCGTAGTAGCTCTGGGGTACACCTGGTCATTTCAATGGGAGCAGCTCTGCAGTAACCAGCTTTATTCACGACAGTGGATGGAGCTGTGTAGTTCCAGTTCCGACTTCCAGCGTTGGAGCTACTGCCAACAGCAGGGGTGTTGGGGGGGTGAGACCCTCACCAATTAGATATTATAGGCCTGTCCTGAGGATATGACATCAATTGTACAATTCAGGACAACCCTTTACTGAAATTTCTGAGCAGTGCCAAAAGTCTTGGTAGGTTAGCGGGAGTTTGAGTTTAAGGATTTTTTGGTAGGTTAGTGGTGGTTTAAGTTCAAGGATTTCTTTCTGTGACCCCCATTAGTCAAGTTTGGGTAAATTTCCCCATTACATAGCCTCTCTTAAGAGACAAACCTTTTTCAGAAAATGGCTCCTCTGGCAAAATCTTATGGCACTGGGTAGTGAAACTGAACAATCTAATGGGGATCTCAGCATGATCTGTGTTATGGGGTCCTTCTCTACTGGGTATGCCACTGCCTTGAGGATGAGTTGGAAGTTGTCATGAAGGCCCTCAAGATGGTTACCCCTATAAAAAGGACATAACCAAGGAACAACTATTGGGTAGCAAAACTGTACAATCTGATGGGCATCACAGTGTGGTCTTTGTTATGGAGTCCCTCTCTACTGGGCATGCTACTGCCTTCAGGATGAGTTGAGCAGTAACTTCTATGGAAGCTGTTATTCAGGCCCTCATGGTGGACATTCAGATTCCCCACAAATGGACATAACCAAGGAACAACTTTTGGGTAGCAAAACTGTACAACCTGATGGGGGTCCCAGTGTGGTCTTTGTTATGGGCTCCCTCTCTACTAGGCATGTTATTGCCTTCAGGATGAGATGAGCGGTAACTTTGATGGAAACTGTTATACAGGCCCTCATGGTGGTCACTCAACTTCCCCCCAATTGGACATAAACAAGGAACAACTTTTGGGTAGCAAAACTGAAAAACCTGATGGAGGTCCCAGTGTGATTTTGTTATGGGGTCCTTCTCTACTGGGCATGCCAATGTTTTCAGGATGAGTTGGGCAGTAATTTCTATGGAAGGCCCTCATGGTGGTCATTCAGCTTCCCTACAAATGGACATAACCAAGGAAGAACTTTTGAACCGGTTAATAAAAAAAGGACGACTCTGAGACTCGTTCCATAGTGACGTCTTGATTTTAGGTGAATACTCTGTTATGTCTTTTCAGTTACTATTACATAAATATTAATTTCCATTATTGTAACTGAAAAGCGGTGAATTACGTACGCATCCGCTTCAAGCATTCCTCAGAGGCATAAAATAATAATGTACAGTTCACGCTGGAACAAACATCTCTATTCCATGCCTATAAACCACTTAGTAATTTTTCTTTTATAATTACAACAGGGAAACAATTGAAGTGTATGCTAATGTAATATTATTCAAAATGTAAATGGGCTAATCAGACAGTTGGGTGCTCAGCGTTATAATTATAGGGATAGGGGGGGTTATTACGCAGCAGACGGGAAAAAAAATCAATGGAAATGCAGAGCAGAACAAGCGAGCCTTGATTAAAAAAAGAATTTATAGGTAGAAAATCATCTCCCTCTACGCTACGGAGTCGGAAAGTTTAACCGGGCACCGGATTAATGATGTAATGGTTTCCATGGATAACGGTTAACTTTACTAAAAGTAGACTAAATAGGATTATGTGTGAGCATGATCTGAGGGCAGGCTGTTGAGTAAATGGAGACGGCACGATGGTTCGTGTTCTGAAAGAGAAGTCTAGCTTAAAAGCTCATCTTTTCCAAGAAGACCTATCTGCCTTCTTTCGTGGCGTGCTATTCATAATGAATGAGATTAGATTAAATTCAACGAAAATAATACGGAGGAGCTGTGGAAGGAAGAAGTATACAGAACGTGCTCATGGCGTCATGAAGGCTAGTTTAATGGAAGAGCGGCTCAGCTTTTCCGCTCTTGTCCATTTCAATTTTTAATTTTTTTTCATGTTTTGCTTTTTTTATGCTTTTAGGGTACATCCACATGGGACGTAATTTGCTGTGGAAAATTCTGTGACGAATCTGGGGGGAAAAAAATCCAAAGGAGTTTTGTCGCAGATTTCACCCGATGCATTGCAAAGAGTGATTTTGTTAGGAGGGATTATCTGGCTGTTCAGATTCATAACTATCCATGTACTCCATAGATGGCTCGGGTCTACCAGAGCAGGAGATGATCTTAGGGCCACATGGTCAGGTTTCCTGATACAGTTTTGGAAACCAAGACCAGGAGTGAATTCAAAAAAGAGGAGAGGTTGTCTCCGTCCTTTATAGTTTCTCTCCTTTTAGTATCCACCAGGAATGCGTGGCCATACCCTTACAGAGTGACTTACTGGTATGGCTCATAGAAGACAGTATTAATGCTCTTATGGACAGTTGTAGTCTTCATGAGGAACTTCTATATTACTGCCATATTACTCCATATCATCTGCTGAAAATTCCTCAACCCTGATCAATGTCTTAGGGTACCGGATGGATACCCTACCATGGACTTTCCTCAGTGAAACTGAGTGCTGTAAATCCGCAGCGTGTTACAGTATCAGCCAAGTGGATGAGATTTAAAAAAAAAATTATCTACATACTGCCAATCATTTCCACAACAGAATTAGAACTTCCCCAGGACCTGGCAGCAACACAGTAGTGTGCATGTGCTGCTGTTGGGACTAATGCAAAACAGATTAACAAATTTGAATCTAATCTTTCCTGACATTCCACAGCAGTACATACTCACTACTATGCTGTTGTTGGGACTAAGGGAAAACAGATTAACAAGTTTTAAATCTAATCTTCCCTGATATCTCACAGCAGCACATGCTCAGTACTGTGGTGCTGTTGGGACTAAAGGAAAACTGACTAACTAGTTTAAATCTAATCTAATAATTTGTGGTGCAAATTTTAAATCCAGAGCACAGAAATTAATGTTGTCACTGCGGATTTTACCCTTTGCCATGCAGAGGGTAAAATCAGTGGCAAACCAACGAGGCCAGGTTTTCTGGCAATTATTTTACCATTGAGGAAAATCAGTACTATGTGGGCGTGCCCATATGGACACCAATGTGCTCACAAATCCTGACAGTCTGCTTGCTAGATTACTACTTCTTGTTTTCTTCCCAGATGTGGGTTGGAAATAAATTTGTATAATATACTGTTAGTTTTCATAAAACAGGCTTAAATGCTGTCTGGAATGTTGCCCAACACAAAACTGATAAAAAATTGACTATTCAACATCAAATATACTGCTATCTAGTCTTACAAACCCTTACCTTCCACCATAGCCTTGAAAGATCATACCCCTTCCTACAATCTACATCTCAATAACCTTACAGCTAACCATTTGGTTTTTTCCTGTCCGAACCTATGGATGGCCAAAAACCCATTTCATATAAAATTGGGGGGGGGGACAAATGTTAAAGTACAAAATATTACATTTTATATTAATGTCCAATCTAAATTTGGTTCCAAAAATGTGAATCCAATGTGCATGCATGTCCACCACTGTGTTCAATGCTCTCCCTTCACTTTAGGGGTCCCATTCTGGAGACAGGAGTGGGTCTCAGGGGTGGGACCTGCACCTATCTGGCATTGATTCCATATCCTAGCGATATGCCTTCAATGCTTTAGATGGGCGATACCCCTTTAAACATAATTAGTTATATTTTGTACTTTAATTCCTCACCATTTCAAATATCTCTGCTTGCCAATATGGAATGACAACAAAAAGTGCACGAACAAGTAACATAACGGCTAATTTTTTTTTCTTATGGAGTAAAATCAAACTTTTTGCAGACAAGGGTCTTACCTCCTGACTCCAACCCGATGAGTTATCCGTGGCGTTATCTTCTTCGTAGCCATTGTTGCTGAAGGCGGTCTCCATCTCCAGACTTCCCTCTGTCACCTGATGACTAGAGACTGAGGCAACCTCTTGTCTGGCAGCGCTCTGACTCCGACCAGCCACTGACGCCGGGGTGGAGTGTATGGATATATGGTCATCTTCATTGTAGGACTGGTAGCTAAGAATATCCAAATCTAAACAGATGACATGACCACAGTTATCTCATGAATCAACGTCAGTGATAATATAATGTGATAGGGGGGGAGCCAAGGTTTAAAAGAAAAATAAATAAAAAAATGTGGTTTTGTCTAGCCTGTCTTTTTGAAAAGGAATAGTTCCTTTCTCCATGCTTGCCAAGTGGGTGGTTCTTCCTGGTAGGATTCAAGGGCTGTGATCGGCCAATCGGATGTTTTTTTTTTTTTCTGCTCCTCCTCTTTCACAGCATGCAGTCTCACAGACACAAAGAGAAAGAAACTGCAGCTGCACGCCCCTCACCCATGTCTTCTATATATTATATTACAGAGGAGGTTTCTGAAATCAGAGAGTCTTTATGAAAGACTCACCCATCTAACCTGCCAAACCCCATACCAGCAACCATTTAAAGGTGCCACGTGGCTATTCTCTTTCAACTATACAGTGCGGTCTTCATTATTAAATAAAAGGCAACTGAATGCTAATTGGCTGCACAAGTTTTCTCTGCAGCATGGCCACAACCTGACCGCGGCATGGCCGTTCCTTGGAGAAGTACCCTAAGGCAGAGTGGCCTGGTTATACCTGATTTATAGTGTTTCGTGGCAAATTAATTCGTACCTAACCAAATTTTTTTTGGGGAACTTCGGTGGAGCTACCGAATTGAATTTTTCAAAACTTCGCCTATATCTAGTCCTAATGCTGTGCAGCCTAGTGTATGTTCATTTTCTTGGAAGTACTTTGATGGCGTATATTTGGCTAAAGTATTTGGTGCAGCAAAAATACTGAGAAACACTGGCCTATAATGTTCTAGATGTTAAGTTAGTCATAGGAGCTCTGCCCACAATCCAAAATTCTCTTTATTTAAAAGGGCCATATTGTTAGTGATAGTGTCATACAGATATTTGTAATGCTCTGTTCACACTAATAGGATCCACTGAGAAGTCTGACAGCAAAAATTGCACAATCCACAGTTCTATTCTTGTACAAAATAAAGAATCCCAATGGACCCCATTACTGTCAGTGGGGACCATCAGGATTCATAGGTGTCTGCTCCAAAATTAATCTGCGGAACCTAAAACCGATGATGATGATAAAATGTGGACATTAACTTTAAAAGGGTTCTGAACCCGGACATAACCTCTTCTTAACTCATTTACCGTGTCTGAGTGGAGCATCAGAGCATTTCTTGTTTCAATGCTCCACCTTGCCCTTCAAGGTCTGTTTTCTTTTACTGTCGGTGACGTACCGGGCTTCACATGAATATGCTAGGCACAGACTTCCTCCTAGCAGTGATCCTGAGCAGCGATATAGACCGCCCACTTGTGCCGGTGGTGTCACCGGGATCACTGCTAGGCGGAGCCCTCCACCTAGAATAGTGAGGAGGTAAACAAAACATGCCTTGTCCTGCACGGTACAGCACAGGGCAAGGGGTGGCATCGGAGCAAGAAATGCTCCAATGCTCCACTCAGACATGCTAAATGAGTGAAGAATAGATTATGTCCTGGTTCAGCTCTTCAGCCTTTGTGTTTGGACGTAGTTCTTACAGCTTAGGCGTAAGTGGAAGCCATGATGCTAGTGTGTATCGAGCGTTACAAAAACATGGGTCCATATATCATACAAGTAAAAAATATATTTTGGCCATAAACAAGCAAAGAAAAAAAAAACTAAACTGATACTTCAGTCACTACATGCACCATGTCCACAGCAAAAAGGCATAGAAAGCCAAAGACATAAATCAAAAACATCAGCAATGCTTAACAAACTACGTCACAAAATAAAATGCACAAACAGATTTCACAAAATGAAAGAAGCATACCAAAGGATGAAAGGAAACAAAGATGAATAAAATAAGGTAGCGACTAAAAAAAATAACAAAAAAAGACTTTTCTCATGCTCAAAAAAATGTCAAAATGCTGCAGATTCAAAGCAAAAATGTCAGGAATTTCCAGCAATACCTTCACATTCAGAGGCCTCTGTGCTCAGCTCCTCATGGTTTGATAGCAAGCGGCTGAACTTTTGCTTGCCCTCGGAGCCGGCCTGGGTTGCCTTTTCAGACATCATGGAGCGAAAGCTCTGAGAGCGAGACACTGATATCTGAAACTGCTTAAACACCTCTTCATCACTGTCTGAAGACGTAGTAAGTTCCTCATCTTCCCCATAACTGTTCACTAGGAAAGATAAAATACAGGGTCTAGACTTTCCTCTCACCCCAGTAAAAATCAGTCAAAGTCCTGTATCCTATGGTTTCCAAGCTGCTCAAGGTCAATGTAACTACGGTCCTTTGATTTGCCGCTTGGTGACCATGTAAGAACCCACAGCTTGGTCTCCATCGGTTGCAGGAACCAGACTTAGATCCTTGTATGACCATGCTGGACATATCAGCATACGCTGTAGTGATCGTCAACCTATGGCTCTCCCACTATTGCAGAACTACTGCTCCCATGCTGGGGGTTGTAGTTTTGCACCAGATGAAGAGCCACAAGTTGGAGACCACTACTGTATACTATGATGATAAATCATGTACCAACTATTCAAGGGAGTTTGTCACCAGAAAATTCACTGTTCTACCAGGCACAATGTCTTGCAGGGCTAGCTACGCTGAATATTCAGATACCGTTCACTTAACGATCTGTGGATTAATTCTGGAGAAAATGCACCCAAAAGCCATATGCAAATGAGCAGTTAAGTGCGCACAGGGTGGGACCAAGCTCCTCCTGCTTCCTTTGCCAGCCTCAACCTCCTCCTTGATTGGCAGGGCAAGGTTCCTGTCTAGTCATCTCACTTGGTCCTGTCAATCAAAAAGGAGAGGGAAGAGCTGGCAGAGGAAGTAGGAGGAGCAAAGGTGCACACAGTGGCTTGGGCCTGCTCATTTGCACAAACTGCTCATTTGCATATGGATTGAAAGTACTTTTTCTTCACATGCCATTAATTCCAAATTAAACGGGTTGTACCAAGTTTACAAGGTAACACAAACTGATCGGTGGGCTTCCAACTGCTGGAGCCCCAACAGATCCTGAAAATTGTGGTTTCATTCCCCCAATCTGATGGAGTGGAAGGTTGAGCCTGCTCTCTGCTGCTCTAGTCATTCTCTATGGAACTGCTGAAATTTTCCGAGCACTGTGCTGCCTCAGTCAGTCCCTCTGAACGTGCCTGCCCTGCCGGCCCATTGGATCAGGGGAACAGGCTCCCGTTCAGTGGGGGGTCCCATTGGTCAGACCTCCACCGATCACTTCGTTATCCCCTATCCTGTGGATAGAGCTACATTAATACCTCATTGAGGCTCGGGGCACCAAATGCCTGTAATTTATAATACATGTAACCTGATGGACATCGATCTGGCCTTAGCAATGGCTGTCTCAATTGTGTGTAGTTGAAAACCACAAACTGTATCCAGCGAGAATCTCTTGTTGCAAACAAATCCATCAGAAATCAATGGATGATTCAGTATCTCAGGCCCTTCTCCACGCATTATATTAGACTGGAGAACAATGAAGCCTCTTATTTCAGTAAAAGGAAGGCTACGCAGAACGGCTGAGCCACAAGTGCCATTTGATGTCCTTGAATGGGAAAAATGGAGGCACTTCAGAAGAGTGTGTTCTCGCCAACATATACTATACATTGTATGGCTGTGGAGGACTCAAGAAATAGGCAATAGGAATGTAATGATGTAATTATGATCTGGAGAACATGGGATGGAAGGGCAGTGTGACCAGTCATGGGAATGGGGAAAAAGCCACCCAGATGATTTACTCACCAACACCAGAAATCCTGTTCACCTGCCTAGCCACAGGTGGGTCTCAATGGCAAAAGTTGCTTCTGATCCTTGACCCACATCTATCTGACATTGATGGCATATCTTAGCGAAACACCATCATTGTCTGAGACGGGTAACCCTTTAAGGAATAATCTTACTGGATTATTGAATGAGTTTGTTAGAATAAAAAAAAAAAAATCTTGTAGCCCTTTAATCATCTGCATCACCGGACGATTAAAGGGTTAAAGCCATGACATTAATTGAAGGCACAAGTATATGTCTCACTTATGATTATAGAGGTCCAAAAGCTAGGACCCCACACACACACACTGATGTTCCTACTCAAGGAAGAAGAGCTCTGTTTAAGATGTTCCCTGCACAGTGATGTACCCAGACACCCACCGTGCAGATGACTACAACATAGCCCATTAAGGATAAGTTGATATATGTGCTGTGAACTTCAGGAGTCTGTTCCAGCAGAGGAACAGACTACTGGAGTTTACCATACTGGTGTAGCCAGATCCCTATTGACTATAATGGGATCTGACGGGGATACAGTGGGTTTCCGGCATAAATGCCGGCTTTCAGCCAGACACATACCACTGCATGGAGTATTTTTTTGTCCATCCAAAAGCCAACATTTGGACTATTTCTGCAAGTATATACAGATAGTATTACTGAGCTTCCTCCCACCATTTGGGTACCAACTATTGGAGATTTCAGCAGTCTGTACACACATGGACAAAATTTACTGAAAATCATCTAATAAAAATCAGACCTTGTTTTTGAAGTGTGGTCCAAAAGAATAATTTATAAAACAAACTAATGAAACTGGCCTGGACACAAATGATGGTTTCCTTAACTTAATATTTTGTTGCACAACCTTTTGTGGCAATCAAGCGATTTCTGTAACTTCCAATGGGACATCTGCACCTATCCACTGGTATTTTGGCCCACTCCTCATGAGCAAACTGCTCCAGCTGTCTCAGGTTTGAAGCGTGCCTTCTCCAGACTGCATGTTTCAGCTCCTTCCACAGATGTTCAATAGGATTTAGATCAGGGCTCATAGAGGACACTTCAGAATAGTCCAATGCTATGCTCTTAGCCATTCTTGGATGTTTTTAGCTGTGTGTTTTGGGTCGTTATCCTGTTGGACCTGTGACTAAAACCAAGTCTTCTGACACTGGGCACCACATTTTGCTTCAGAATGCCTTGATAGTCTAGAGATTTCATTGCATTCTGCACAGATTCAAGACACCCTGTGCCAGATTCAGCAAAGCAGCCCCAAAAACATAACCAAGCCTCCTCCATGTTTCACAGTAGGTATGTCAATATATCAGTAGGTAGTGGTATGTTTTTTTCTTGGCATGCTTCATTTTTGCATCTTCGAACATAGAGCTGATGTGACTTGCCAAAAATCTCCAGTTTTGTCTCACCTGTCCAAAGGACACTCTCCCAGAAGTTTTGTAGCTCGTCAATATGCTTTCTGGCAAATTCAAGTATCGCTTTTTATTATTCGCTTTCAACAGTGGTTTCCTTCTCGGTTGTCTTCCTTTAAGTCCACTTTGGTTAAGACAGTGACAGATGGTGTGATCTGACACAGATGTACCTTGACGTTGGAGTAAACCTCTAATCTCTTTGGAAGTTGTTCTGGGCTCTTTGGTTACCATTGTTACCATTACCATTGTATTATCCATCTCTTCAATTTGTCATCAATTTTCCTTTTGTGGCCATGTCCAGGGAGGTTGGCTACAGTCTTCTGAATAATATGTGCAACTGTAACAGGAATATCAAGCTGATTGGAGATGATCTTATAGCCTTTACCTTTTAACATGCTTGTCTATAATATATTCTTCTAATCTCCTGAGACAACTCTCTCCTTAGCTTTCTTTGGTTCCCCTTCAGTGTAGTACTCACTGTGATACCAAACAGCACAGTGACTACTTTAAATAAGCAGAGTGACTGATTACAAGTTTGAAGACTCCTGAGATGCTAATTAAAGGATACACCTTAGTTTAACATGTCTCTATGGTCAAATTATTTTCTATGGGTACCATTATTTTTCCAGGCAGGTTTGAATAGTTGGTTTTATAAATAATTATGTTGAACCACAATTCAAAGGCAATGTCTGATTTTCAGTAATTTTTTATTTACTACTTTTGTCACTTTACGCTATTTCAGTGATCATTGTGGGTTTTTCTTTCTTTAACAGAAGGGTACCAACAATTTTGTCCAAGTTCATATGTATATTATAGCCTGCCATAAAGTGACTGCCAGAAGTGTATTTCTGTATACACAGGGGAAAAGTAGACTCAGATGTTGAGATATGCTTTAAAGCCCATCTTATAACTACTAGACTGGATAAACGCACTCATGGCAATGATGATGTGTAGGCAGCTGAAAATCAAGGTTAGGAAAATGCACTCCCACACAAGTCATTGCCTCATTATGTAAGAAGAAAATGAAAACTGACAGAGACATAAGAATATCATAATCATGTCATTTGTACATACAGGTTATCATGCATGTGTATGCAGGGGCTGTTTTACAATAGAGATGTAGCAGTGCTGAAGTTGTCTTTTAAAGGAAAGCTGTCAACATTCCTGACAAATCTGTTTTAGTGAATAATTGCATAACCTATAAAATGACATTTCTGGGGCAGCTTTCCTTATTTCCGTACATTGTGCCTTTTCTCTATTATTCCTACTATGCATTTTTTAAAATTGCCAACTGGGTGTTCTCATTCACCTTGTGAAAGGGTTATGTCTCTGCCAGCACTGATAGGATTCAATAATGTATCTTTTGGGTAATCTTTGGGTCAGTGCCGTTACAGGCTGGGGGGGACTGGGAACTTAGTGGCCCTGGAAAAAAATACTAAAAGTGGCCCCCATTTTGTAGTTAAGTCCAAATTGATGGAAGGCAGGTCCAGCAATACCATATTGTGGCACATTATACCATCCCCAGCAGAGCCAAATACCACAGTCCATCACAGAATACTGCCAGCACAGAATACATCCCCAAAAACTTCCAATGGCTGTCCCCCTGGGTATCACCCCACCGGGAAATTTTCCTGTAAGGTCTATGGCCAATCCTGCCCTGATTACAGGTCTCTTCAAGCAGCTGACCGACAGGAATGCCAGGAGTCAGATCCCCATTGATCTGATATTAATGGCCAATCCAAAAAGTAGGGTGGCCTGATGTCTGCCTTTAGGACAAACAGTCTGGTTTTCTAGCACCCTATCCCCCATCCATAGCAAGACCCGGATGAGCTTTGGGGTGTCCTCCTTCTTAGTGGCTCAGCAGCATGACTCAGGGCAGGCCAGCAGCTCAGGTCTCCCCTTTTTTTCTTGCCCAGAACAGTTACTGGAAGAAGGGGTGTGGCTTAGTGGAGTTGTGGGCATAGTCTGTGTCCTCCTTTTTGGGGTTCAGCACGTGGCCACCCTACCAACAATAATAATATCTTGGACAATCCCTTTTAAACTATCTAGGAACAGCATGATACCTTCAAGCGTGGCTGTGCTTGGTACTGCAGCTCTGCCCATTTGTTTTAGCGCGAATTCAGTGATTTGAGAATAAATAGGCTTAAACAGGCTAAGTGATCAAATATTTACTAAATCTGATTTAAATATAAGGCCAAACAGACAAATGACATACAGAATAAATAATTTGAGCTGCAGTACCAGGGAAAGCTCCACACACACGTATGGTACTATGATCTTCATGAACATCGAAAGGGCTGCTCTGATCTTGAGGGTCCCAGGGCTCTGACCCCACCAAACACACATGAATGGCCTAGGCTGAAATGATATGTCACAGACGACCTCTTGGATTTGGACAATCCTCAAGGTATGGGGCCACTGAGCACAGAAATAGTGTAAGTAACATGAGTCGTGCAGTTTCTTTTAGCATCTGTATGGAGAGTTTACTCTCAAGGCTAAGTCAATAAACTTGAAATTCCCCATTTAGATCAATTAGGGAGAACAGAGCGGTCTGAAAAGGCAGCTTTCGAGAGGTCCAGTTGTATCGTGTAATCAGCGCTCGGTAAGTGAAGTGTATCTGTTTCCTCTGTTACATCACCATTGACAACCGCGTCTGCAATAAGTGTCCAGAATGGTTTCCATGGAAACAAAAAGCATTCAACATTCTACTTTCCATTTGTGGCAACTTATCTTACAAGCTGCCATTGTAAATAATGGAAAATGGGCCAGTGAGTACGAAAGGTCTGTGGACCGAGCCGCCTAGTAATCTACAGGAAATAGGATTATTGTGGAAGACAAAACATCACCTACAATGTAACGAGCAGAATATACACATTTTTCTCATTGGATAAAAGCCAAATAAATTGTTCTGTGTAGCAGCGGCAGGGAGATAAAATGGGGAACTATTAACCAAACCAACAGAAGGATTCAACGTTAATGAGAAGTACATTTCAAAGGCAAAATTCTGTAAAAACTCCATTCTAACTACTCATTTAGGCAACTTGAAGCTCTCTAGATGTTTTAAAACTACAATTCCCAGCATGTCCTTACAGCCACGGGGCATTTAACAGTTTAGGGGTAGTTCAAGATTTTGATCTTGATGGCCTATCCTCAGGACAGGTCCTCAATATTAGATCCACGGGGGTCCGATTCCCGGTACCCCTGCAGATCAGCTGTTTGAAGATAAAGTGGCACTCCAGAAGCCTCTTCCTAGGCCTCACATTCATCAGTCATATGGCCTAGGCGCAGCTCGGTCCCATCCAAGCGTATAGGCCATCAGTATCTAATTAGTGGGGGTCCAACTACCTCTACCCCACCAATGACCTGTTTGAAGAAGCCTTGACGCTCACTGGCCTAATGGGGCTGAGCTGCAGTACCAAGCACAGCCACTATACAATGTACCTGGTAAGCTATGAGGAGGCCACAGCGCTCCGGGACTTCCTCAAAAAGCCGATTGACAAAGGTGACACCTATAAATCTGATATTGATGACGTATCCTCGTGCTATGACATCTAAATGCCCCAATAGAAAATAAAGAATGTGGTTTTTGAGATGATCCCCCATTAGATTCTTAAAGGAGTTGTTCACAACTGGATAAAGATGGCTGCTGTGTTCCAAAAACAGCACCACACCTGTCCATGGATTGTGTATGGTATTACAGCTCAGTCTCATTCTCTTCAATGGAGCTGAGCTTCTAATACCAGACACACCCCACAGACAGGTATGGTGCTGTTTTTGGAATAAATGTTTTTCTCATCCTGGACAACCCCTTTTAAATTAATTTTTCCACCACTGCATCCTAATATTACAGATATTTATGGTATATTCAAAGTATATGTCATAAATGCCTCACTGATCTGAGTCCCACCTCCAGCTCCCCCACCCAACTCTTTCCAGAAACCATCATAGACCCCATTGGGGAGAGATGCACAGAAGTTTTGTGTTCTCTACTTTAATTTCCATGGGAAAAGCAGGTCATGGGACCTCCATTGTCCAAATAGGTGAGAGTCCCAGATATCCTCATGGAAACAATATTTTATTAACATTTCGAGAGAGATCTTTACTTGCAGCCCTGTGCAAATCCACATCAGAATCCATATACACCTTCATTGACAAATGTATCAATGGAACATCTGACTTAAAGCTCGTTCATATGTGTCTGGAGGTTAGGCTCCTCCGAACATAAACTGGTGGCACAAAGAATCGTATTGTTTTTAGTACAAGTCATTTGCCCCCTTTTTACCACAAAAATACCCATCATGAAGACAGGGCTACTTTTCAACCATATGACCTGTCTTACGGGACCTTTGCATGCAACCTTCCTATGAAGTAGAAAACCGAGTAGAAATTTTCAATTATGAGACTCCTCTCAACATGTTCTCACTTCTAGTTTCTATCTTCACTGGGGTCTATGCTTCCTCTCTATTGTAACCTCAAGAGTATGTGCACCTTTCTATATACTTTTTCATGACAGAAGTCATGGCAAAAGATGGTACTGATGGGGATCAGGGAACTGGGAAGTTAACCAATCGCTTGAATGATGGGACCTTCAACTTTCTTCTAAACTAGGCCCCTTAAGCTCGAACTTCAGTAATGGCTGGCTCCCCACTGAATTAAATGGAGCCTTCATGGTCAAACCATTAGCCCCTTCCAAAAGCATGGACCTCCACTGATGTTATCTTTCGGCATTTCTCTATGAAGTTATTTGGCTGATCTTAAATATTTAAAGATCTGGATCTGTGTTCTCTAATGGATTGGATTGTGGATTGAAATGGGTTATCAAGAACAATTAAGGTGGTGATATCCCTTCAGTTGATCAGTGGGAGTGCAAGAAGTTGGACAATCTATTACTGATGGTCTATCCTAGGGATCAGCAACTTTCGGCACTCCAGCTGCTGAGACACTACAACTCCGAGCATGCAAACATGCACGGCTGCCCTTCTAACTCCCATAGAAGTGAAAGGAGGATTCTGGGAGTTGTAGTTTCTGAACAGCTGGAGTGCCAGAGGTTGCTGATCCCTGGTCTATCCTAAGGATATAACATCAATATTATGGTTGAGGACAACCCCTTTACTGTCTCTCTTATCATTTCTACACAGCTAAATTCTTCTAAAATAACATCTCAATAAGGCCATTAACACAAAGTGTAAGTCAAAAATACCTTCAATCTGTTATATAACTGGTCTTAGTGACTGTCCATTCCAGTGGTACCACTGGAAACCCTGAAAAGCTGTGTCACTTCTGGGGGGTCTCCTATTCCTATCATTCTTTTTTCAGATTTGGTGTATGGCAAGGATGCCCAACCTGTGGCCCTCCAACTGTTGCAAAACTACAACCCCCGGCATGCCCGGACAGCCTAAAGCTGTCCAACTACAGCAGGACATGGTGGGAGTTTTGCAACAGCTGGAGGGCCGCAGTTTGAACATCCCTGGTGTATGGTAAAAAATGTTACTTAATTCTTGCCCAGTGCTATTGTCAGGTCTATATTTGTTCACTGCTTTACCAAACATCTTGGGGCAGAAAAATGAATCCACCTCATCTGTAACTGGTTTGGCAACACTTCTTTATTCATATGAGTTATTTCTTTGATATGTTTGGTTTTCCAAGTAGGGTATTAACGAGTTAAAGCTATAGGCCCTTTTACACGGGCCAATGTGTCTCTCTGCCCGAGCGCCGATCAGCGATATCTGCGCTCGGGCAGGGAGCCTTTACACGGCCCGATGAATCGAGCGCCGGGCCGCACGAGTGATCGCTGTATCGCTCGTGCGGCCCGGAAGCTCCATACTGTCAGGCGCACATCGCCTGTTTACACAGGCCGATGTGCGCCCGACAGATTGGATCTTTTGTAGAAACCAAAAGATCCAATCAGCCGACGAACGAGCATTTTGCTCGTTCGTCGGCTGATTAGGGCCACTTTTACACGGGCCGATTATCGGCACTAGCGTTCCTAGGAACGATTTTTCGGCCGATAATCGGCCCGTGTAAAAGGACCTTTTGTCTAAAAATAGCATGTCCATTTTATGGCAATTATGGACTTTACACCAAAGCATCATTATGTACTTTGAATCTGCAGCAGATAAACATTTTAGAGATAATTATTTGGAAAAAATTGCTTTCAGTGATATAACTGTATAGACTAGAACCTCAATTTCATAAACTCCAGGGGAGAACAAGAAGGTGTTAAAGAAGAGTTTGGGTAGAAGAAGAATGATGAAGATCTTACCTGAAGAGTTTCTTACCATTAAATGTTTCTACAGAACTAAAAGTTGGTGTTTCAATGTCCGACAAAAGAGATTTTATTTGATTATTTATATATTCTTCATCTTCTGGGATAGAGGAGAGTGATTCTAGCAAGAGGTTGTCCTCCACCTGGAATTTAGGGGTTGACTTGGACAGCTCAAAACGTGGCGTGTCTCCAGAAGCTGCCATTAATTCTGGGCTGGGATGACGCTGTGGTTCCGTGTTGATGGTTTCCTCGTCTTCAGATGTCCAGGACTCAGCATCTGACGTATGAACTAGTGGTGGGTTCTCGTACAAAAATCCTTCTTCCTCTTCTTCATATTCTTCTTCTGGAAAGTCTTGAAGGTTGCCATCATATTCATTTAGTTCTGAGCTTTGGTCACTGATGGTTCTTGAGTCTGTTTTAATTGCGGGTGGGTCAGATGCGCCGCCTCCGGTAATATGAACTGCTTCACACATGCGAGAAAACCAAGAAGAAACCGGCTGGAAGAAATTCTGGCCGGCCATGTCTACAACCATGACCAGAATTTGCTCATCGGGTAGTCAAATTTGCTTGATCTCCACAATTTTAAGTCTGTGAGCTACAGAATAAGCATTATTGAAATTAGGGTACTTTTTGTTTTGGGATGAGCAGATATAGAATATGTTTGTGTCACATATGGTAGAACATCCTATCATTATATACATATTGCTTGTACTGCACACTGCATTTCATTTTATTACATAATTCTGATGTGAAATTTTTCTTACATTTTTTTTTTTTTAGATTAGCATTTAGCAAACGTCTATCCACAGATATGTTTTCATACATGTTTAATCTAACAGATTTACGAAAAACCATTTTCTGCTACCTTATTAGTAATCCATTGTCTCCTACCATGTCCTTTGTATCCATCATTACCTCAAACCCATCAGACTTTGAATCACTTAAAGGGGTTCTCCAATGAAAAATAGTCTACATTTTTTTACCTTTTACACAATACCTTTGGTAAGTGTAAGTAATTAAAAATTGTGTATAGCCACTGAGGTATTCAATAAAATGTAGGTGTATAGTGCCACCTGCTGTTTGCTCTTTTCCTTATTTCTCCATCCACCTCACCGAGGTGGTCACACATACTCAGTTTAAATCTTTAACTGTCATCAGCCCTATTTACTATTAGAAGCTGTAGTAATTATAGGGAAAGAGTTGGACATGACCCCTGAGAAAGGACACACACACCCTGAGCTGCCAGCCCAAAATACATCCATGTGAGGCACAGGGCTGGTTCTTTTTTTCTTAGAAAAAAGATTATGTACTATGATGTCTTATCTTCATTTTTTACATCAGTCATGGCATAACCCCTTTAAGGAGAACTGCCAGCTCTTTGTAAATACTTTAATTCCCCATAATAAAAAAACTATTCTGGAATACGGAGTTATTTAGCTTCAAACTCTACATTGTGCCATTCCCGTTATTCCTCCATAAAATTTCAGAATATATTGACAACTAGGTGTTACCATTCTCTCTCTGTGTGTGTGTGTGTGTGTGTGTGTGTGTATGTGTATATATATATATATATATATATATATATATATGTATACACTTTTATAACAGAGCACCCACCCATATAAAACAGGATCCACCATTCACTGTAGGTAATGGAAACAGCTTATCTACTCCTCCTCCCTGCACAGTGACCTTTGCACAGGTCACAGAGCATGCCCACATCATTTATTCATAGAAGTCATTGAACATTTCCTGTTCATTGTGTCCTACAGTCCATGTCTGCTGTAAAGACTATTTCTAAATGCTTAGGTAAGATGGCCATCCCTATAACCTTGCATAGAAAATAGAATTTTAAAAATTCTGAAACTTGAAATTAAAAACAGAGAAGTAAAAAAGGAATGTGTGTCACTTTCTGGTTTTAACTGGTAAAAATATAATTCATCCCTTTTAAAGGGTCTCTTTAGGCATCATAAAAATGCATGCATTCCTCAAACTTGGTGAAGGAAGATCGTTTAGTTAATACCATATTAAAGGGGTTATCTGGTAATAAATATTGATGACCTATCCTCAGGATAGGTCATCAATATCAGATCAGCGGGGGGCCTGACACCTGGGACCACGCTGATCAGCAGTTAAAAGAGTTCGGTCACTCAATGTGCGCCATGGCCTTTTCCTAGGCCATGTGATGTCACTGTATATCGGTCACATGGCCTAGTTGCATCTCAGCCCCATTGAAGAGAATGGGGCTAATGTGCAGTACCGAGCACAGCCAGGAGCCAGCTGCACTCCCCAGAACAGCTGATCGGCAGAGTTGCCAGGACTTGGACTCCTGTCATTCTGATTATGATGACCTATCCAGAGGGTAGGTCACCATTATGATTTCACTAACCCTAATAAAACCATCTTTCTTCAACAGGTCCGAGGAATGCTTATATTTTTCATAATACCCAGAGAACCCCTTTCATTTGTCCTCTATGATCCCTATGGAAACATTTGGCTTGTTTTTTAAAAAGTAGGGTGAAAAAAAGAAGCCTACACTGAGGTTTTTAAGGTTCAGGCTCCAATATCAGAAGCATTAGGGGGATAATTAGGACCAAAAAGTTGGAGTGAAGAAGAACATATCCAATGGAACGGTTTATGGGTTTTACTGTTTCATCTTATGGGAGACGGTCCTGTTTTTGGTTAAATGAAATGCTATAGACAACAGATCCCTCTTATGGTAATGAGAACCTGAGTCTTGCCCACCCCACAATCAAGCAGACGAAAAGTAAAGTACAACAGACTCACTTCCTCTTGACGAACGTACGTTACGATGAAATACTCAGACGCCACAACAGCAAGACAATATAGATGTGATAAGTCCCTGAACTTGGAAAGCAAATTTAGTAGAAGTGACATTGATGTTAGTAACATTTACATTTCAACAACACAAAGCAGATGAAAAGAAAAGAAATTCTCCATAACAAGGGGCGGTTGTTAAACTTGACACATGAAAAGAGGCATGCAGAGAGACTAGATAGTGAAGAAGGTGTCGAAACAAGATTTGAAAAAGCCTTTATTCGATGAAACTAAACATACAATAGCACTGATACAGAGTTAACCAGAGGCAATAGATTATATTCTTACTGTTCCTTAAAAGGGTTGTCTGAGATGGCTGATCTCTCCCTAAAAAGGCACCACACCTGTCCACAGGTTGTGTGTAGCACTGCAGCATGGTAGCTCACCATTGACCACGAACAGGCCATAGACCCTACAGGGAAATTTCCCAGTGGGCCAATTTCAGACCACACTAATAAAATTCAGAGCAAGAAATCCAACTTAATATGAACCAAGTCATTCGCACCAGCATGAACTAGCAGAATGACCGATTCACAAACCTAAGCACGGATTGGTACTACCTTTGATAGAACCTGAATCCAACGAAGGCCTCTGATGCCTCTCCAATGAACCTCAGCCTCCCTGGTCCAAACTACAAGGCCGATCATGAGCCTTCATGGCCATCAGTTGATACCTAATGCTCTGATGATCTCAGACGGGGGAGCAGCCAATAGCAGGCCGCGAGGGGGACGGGCCTCACTAGCATCACGGGTGACGTCGTAGCCTGCTATTGGCTGCTCCCCCCCCCCCACGCCGGATGTTTTGATCCACATGGGGAGATGCAGCGGCGGCCGTGCAGGGATCCGGAGCGACGCGGATGCCAGGGAGCAGGTAAGTATTATGTATACGAGGGGCCCGGATATTGGGGTGGGTCAATATAGGTGTTGGATAACCCATTTAATTCTAGGGGCATCAGGTACTTATGAGTCTGGCCAGTGGCTGCAGGTACGCTCCTGAATTAATTTTGTATCGCTGTCCTCAGGTCAGTGATAGTTGAATACTGCAGTTGGGCAGCTGTATTTTGTGCTATACTGTGATATTTGCTTCTGCTGGGATGGCTTTTTGTGCTACACTACAGTATTGCTGGCCCCAACCGTTGCCCCTGGCTATTTGTCTTGGCCTTGCCTACTTGTGTTGCACCGTCTTCTGACAATTTGGACCAGTCTACAACATGGGGCCTCTTTTTTAGTTTTTTTTTTAGCAACAGGGTCCTCAATTTGATTGCAATCAAGAAAAACTTCAGCATGGCATTTTCAGTTCTCCAAAAGGTTTCTTAACGTTAGCTATACACACTAGATAGATGATGGCCAAATGGTCCCTTTGGTCGAAAGCTTATCTTTGTTGACCCTCCAATAGATTCGGCTCAGCGAAGTGTGCACGTGTTGTCAATATGGAAAGAGGAGAAAGCCACTGCTAGATCCTGCTGCCAGTAGTTTATCTTCCCAAGAACAAGAGTATCAGGCAAATTGAAATCCAACTGCCCCACACTTATCTTCCCCAACATCTGCCATTGTTTAGATGTTCAGCCAAAATTGGTGGTTTCAGCTAACATTTATCTAATGGGTTTAGGCTACTTTCACACTAGCGTTAGTGAAAGTCTGTCCCTTCACCCGCCGGATCCGTACTGAATAATACAACCTTGTGGATCCGTAATTCCGGATCCGGTTGTATTATCTTTAGCATCTTTTAAACGGATCCGGAATAGCCTCTATTGAAAGTCAATGGAGGACGGATCCTGTTACTAGTGTGTCCACACCAAACGGATCCGTCCCCATTGACTTGCATTGTAGGTCATTCCGGATCCGTTTAGGTGCGGATAACTAGTACGGAGAGCAAACCGCAGCATGTTGCGGTTTGCTCTCCGGTCTGAAGACGGAACAGAATGCTTTCAGGAGCATACAGTTGTCTTCAGTTCAGTTTTGCCCCCATTGACAATAAATGGGGACAAAACTGAAGGATTTTATTCCGGTATTGAGCCCCTATGACTGAGCTCAATACCGGAATTCCATAACGCTAGTGTGAAAGTAGCGTTAGTCAACTGTCGGGTCCTTTGGCCCAATGGTTGGGAACAAACATACCTATAAACTACTGTTCTCGATCATAGCCCCGTAAGTAGCTGCATTTACATGAAGCAAGGACTGGAGTTATGTGGGGTTGAACAATCGACAGTCCCTGGACAGTTTCCTAGTTTGTGGGCAGCACATCCTGAGGACAAAGGAGGTCTTTATATGCCAGTTAAAAGATGCAATCGCTCAATGAACAAGCGCTTGCTCATTTTGCGCTTGCTCATCATAACTCGGGAACGGAGCCTTGGCTCAACAAAAAAAAAAGTGTTTTATTCAGCAACAACTAAGTGTGTATGCAAACAATTGGACAGGGAGGTCACTGGTAAGGCTATTTTCACCCCTGCGGCATGGGGCTCCAGCAGGCTGTTCCGGTAGGTGAACAGCCCACTGGATCCGTGCTGCCGTAGGTGCTATGCTCCGGCCCCACTCACTTTAATGGGGGCGGGCAACGGATCCGGCCGCAGCACGGCAACCCCTGATGAGAGGCGGCCGGAACGAAAATACAACATGGGCCTAACATATACCTTTTTAGTTATTCTCAACTGAAGGTATAGACTTAAGGCCATTCCATTATATACAGTCTTGGTTGAATAAATGTGTAGACTATCCGAGAAGAAAAGATCCAAATTACAGTATAAAATGTAGAAAAACACTATGCACATTATCAGCATACACAAAGCGCACATAGACAGTTCCATATAACTTCACTCACATGTATCAGAAAGCATGAGGTGATTTCTACAGAACCTCAATGAAGACCAGGAACGTGTTAGGAGATAATTGTAAGACATTGTAACACTCGCTGTGACATTAATTTTTAGATCGCGCTTTCTTTTTGCTTTTCTCAAAGGATAATAGAAGACAATTCCTATTTGTTTCCAATGTTGCATATAAAAGACTAGGATAAGAACTAGGATCAATGGTCCAATGTCGAGTATAACAAACTCAAATGAGACCCTAATAAAGTTTCCAGTCTTGAGTATAATGAACTAGGGTAACGGTCCTATACTGAGTATAAAGAACCTGAGAAAGAACCCCCTAATAAAGTTTTTAATACTGATTTTTGGCAATGCAAAACTTACCAAGTCCTTGCAGAACTCCAGATTTTTCTTTTGGCCGTTTTCTCCTCCCACGTTGTTCCAAACATGGGAAGTCCCCAATTTTTTCAAAGCACAACTTCTTATTTATAAGGAGGAAAAGAATTGCCAGGAGAACAATGAATACACCTACTGCAGACAGAAAACCAATGGCCTCCGGGGTGACTAGAAAAAAAAAAAGTCCATAATTTATTGAAAGAGAAAGCTATTAGACGGGAGACTAATTTTACCAAAATATATGGTGGAGGTTTAGAATAATGGAAAGATATGTGAAATAAACCCATCTGTCCTGTGAGTCATCTTGGCCAAAGAGCTGAGCTGGTAGGGATCAAGTGATGCACTTCAGGAACTGAGGAAATAGTCTATTTCGACAGGGTTATGGGGCAGAGTCATTAATTTTGGATCTCATCGAAAGCCTACCATTGACATGGCATGAGATCGGTAAGACTGATGATCCTCAAAGTCTCCCATCAATGGAAACCATGACCAGATTGGCTCTTTGGATAGGAGGTGATAAATATGTCCAACAGCCACCTGTCTTCTTTATTTCATAGAAGTAACATTGTAGGGCCAACACGTAGGGAGCTACATGATGATCAATTTGGTTTCAATTGCTGAAGGCTATCTTTGATAGCAGGAGAAGCCACACTAGTCTTCAAGCACATGAACGTATCAAGCTTCCCTGGAAACCTAATAGGACCTTACTCTACCATAGTGGTACCATGGCCAGATTGTACCATGATTATGACTACTCAAAGACTTGCCCCATATTCCATTATAGCACCTAAAAGTCAAAAAATCAGCTAAAGGACTGTCCTAAAGTCTGCAGCTTGATTGATCAAGTGACGACCTGAAGATACAGCAGCAAATCACTTGTAACTCCCCTAGAAACACACTTTGGCGTAGTGTAGGCTAATGGGCATGGTTGCACCCAGTAATTAAACATCTATAGGGCAACTGTATCCTAAACGGTAACCCTCCCCCATGACAGGTCCCCTATCTAAAAGGGTGTTCCCACAACAAACAACTTTGACTATTATAGACCAGTTCTTTAACTATCAGTGACAAGTAATAAGTAATTTGAGTTAACAGTAGGTTAATCCTCCCAAGTCGTCTTCACTGCCCCACACCCACAGATTTACATCAACTCACAGGTCAACAGAGATTATGTAGTTAAACCCTTTAAATAAACAATCTCATTACACTCTGTTTTCTCTCCTATAAATGTGGATCACAAATAAGATATCGTGCAAAGGTGAAGGCTGGACGTGTTTTACTGCATAAATTACATTTTTTAAAGAAAATGTAACACAAAAGAAAAATTACATCGTTCTTGATGTACATAAACTTCCTGAAATATGAGTATGATGGCCCCATACAAGTTATTACCGTACACACTTGGCATACAATGAAAAATAAAGTAATTTTGCTTTAGATCAGGCTACTTTCACACTAGCGTTTTAAAATTCCGGTATTGAGTTCCGTCATAGGGGCTCAATACCGGAATAAAACGCTTCAGTTTTGTCCCCATTCATTGTCAATGGGGACAAAACTGAACTGAAGACAATGGAATGCTTCCGTCTTCAGACCGGAGAACAAACCGCAGCATGCTGCGGTTTGCTCTCCAGTCCAGGCATCCGCACCAAGACGGATCCGGAATGACCCCCAATGCAAGTCAATGGGGGCGGATCCGTCTGGTGTGACCACAATGGTAACCGGATCCGCCCTCCATTGACTTTCAATGGAGTTCATGACGGATCCGTCACCACATACACACAATACACACATACAGACACAGACATACACATAAACATAAACATACACAGACATATATACATACAAATACACATGCATACTTACATGCTTCCCGGCAGGTCTTCAGAGCGCCGGAGGGACAGGATGGCGCGCACAGATGACGATTCCACCAGGCGCCCAGCAGAGGGCGCTGTGGGGAATCGTCACCTGTGCGAGCCGTCCTGCTCCTCCAGCGCTCTGAAGACCTGCCGGGAGCATGTAAGTATGTATGTGTATTTGTTTGTGTATATGTGTGTGTGTCTGTGTGTATGTATGTACGGTGTGACATGTGTGGGGCCGGAGCGCGGTTCCGGCTCCACACATGTTGCTGCGGCAGTCCTGATCCGGCAGCACCCTTCACCTGCCGGATCAGGCCTGCCGCTAGTGTGAAAGTAGCCTTAATTGCAAATTTCTTATTGTCCTGTTCCTCATTGATAACAGAAACTAAGTAATATAATCCTGCAGCCCTGTAGTGTCATACCATGTGTCCCCTACTTTGTGCCAATGTACATTTGGTAAGACGGGTAAAAGGGAGTATGACTGAGGGATCTGACTACAAAGAGTTACTTTGTTGTCTGTTACCGTGGAGACTCACACTCTGTATAGGAGCTGTAGAAACAAAGGGGGCAAATTATCACAAGGGGAATATTTGAAGTCCGTTTTGCTTTAGGGCTCATGGACACGACCGTATGTATTTTGCGGTCCGGAAAAAACACTGATCCACAAAAAATACGGATGACATCCGTGTTCATTCTGTGTTTTGCAGAAAGGAACAGCTGGCCCCTAATAGAACAGTCCTATCCTTGTCAGTAATGCGGACAATAATAGGACATGTTCCATTTTTTTTGCGGAACGGGCATACGGAAATGGAATGCACATAGCGTAACTTCTGTTTTTTGTTGTTTTTTTTTTTTTTTTTGCTGACCCATTGAAATGAATGGTTCTGCATATGGTCCTCAAAAAAATGGAACGGACACGGAAAGAGATTACATTTGTGGGCATGAGCCCTAAAGTCTGTGTTGGTGTACTTTATGCCGCAATTATCAAATGTTGCATGTTTTGTTAAAATTGCCTCTTCCTTAAACCTAACACTTTTGTCTAAAACAAGCTACTCCAGTTTTCCTACTCCACCCTCCCACTGGAAGGAGATTGCAACTTTTTGGTGTCTTTTGAAGACGGAATGGAATGCTTTTAGGAGCATTCCGTTGTCTTCAGTTCAGTTTTGTCCCCATTGACAATGAATGGGGACAAAACGGAAGAATTTTTTTCCAGTATTGAGTCCCTATAACGGAACTCAATATCGGAATTTAAAAACGCTAGTGTGAAAGTAGCCTTAGTGAAATCAACAGCACGTGCGGTGGTTGGACAGGACAAATAACAAAAGACGAACCTTCAAAAGGTTCTGTTGTTAGGCTTCTTTTATATTAGGTGAATAGATCACCAGACCATCCCTCTGCGCTCTTGATGTACCACCTACTAGCTCAGTGGGGGGCGCTTGGTTGGCAGTATTCCAAAATTTGATTAGGCTCCTTTGCCGAATTTAACAAAAAAAGTCACTTTGTGACAAATTACTTTGTCATGAAGGGCGTTTCTTTGCAAGTAGTAGGGAGCGGCAAATTGCGATGCTTGCCGTCATTGTACCCCTCAGATGCCACGTTTATAGCCAATTGCAGCATCTGATAGTAATGAATTTAATATATTGGTATTAATTTTTTTTTTTTAAATCATACTTGCCTCATTCATTTGCTCGCAATGGGCCAGCCGCCATTATCTTGTTTGAAGATCTGGCGTAAAAATCTCGAGCAGCACGTGATGACGTCATCACGTCGTCTGGTGTGGTGACGTCATACTTCACCGCCCACGAGATGTCATGCAAGATCATCAAGCAAAATGGCAGCTGGCCCGTCGCGAGCAAATAGATGAGATAAGTATGATTATTATGATTATTTGTTCAGTTTTACCTGAAACAGAATAAAATAATTTGCTTACACAATGCACCAGGTAATTCGTCTTTGCGGGGAATCGAATTTATCCTGAAATTCGAATCAAAGTCCACCTTGTGAACTTCGATTTGCTCAACACTAATCGTCAATATCAGATCAGCGGGGGGAAGGGGCCACTCCCGACACCCACGCTGGACAGCTTTTCGAAGAGAATGAAGCGCTCGTGCGAGCATTGCTTTCTCTTCACTGCTTATCTGCTCACTGTTGACACTGCAGTGGGGAGCAGGGTTATTTCCAGCTCGTCTACAGAGACATTGTAATAACACTTACTCGTCGCTGCAATGTCAACAGCAAGCAGCTAAACGGCATTTTCTCCAAACAGTTGATCGGCAGGAGCTCATTTAGACGGTCATATGCTGTCCGCAAAAATACTTTTTTTGCGCATTAGATGCCTATCTATTCACTTTTATGGGGCCCTTTTCTTCCATTCTACGTCTCCGCAAAACAAATAAAACATGTTCTATACTTGTCAGTGAAAATTGGGACGTGGCCCCATTGAAGTCTATGGGTCAGCAGAAATGCCGAATGCAATCCAGGTCAGCAGGTCAGCAAAAAAACAGATCCACATTTTTGTGGATGGCATACGGCCGTCTGAATGAGCCATTACCTGAAGGATTTCCTTTTGCGGACTGATAGCGAAGGCAGCAATGTTTCTTGTTTTCTTTTAGCATTTATTTCTAGGTGTAATATTCATTTAAATCCCGTCTGGTTGCAGCTATTAAGGAGTTATTTGTCAGCAAAGAAGGTGACAGTGAAATGAGCACACGGATTGCATCAGTGTCTGGCTCACCCCGATCAGATGACAGTGAAGTCGCATGAGAATACGTGTTTGCGCTGATTATTAACACCTACAGCGGCTGCTATTAATTTATAGCCGGGCTCTAAAATCACAAGTTACTTTGTCACAATGTGACATCTGTTCAGACAAACAGCGGAAAGCAGCATTATGGTAACTATTACGGGAAAAAAGGCGAACTGTAGAAACTTGGTGGAATATTGAATTGTATCCGTCCCCTATATAGCACTGACATATGTTACGGTACCTACCTACAGCGACCATGTGACAGACACATACTGGGAGTTCATTCTCGCTCAGCTTTGTCTTCCCCACAATTCCCAAGGGGCTTCACACAAAGTCTTGGAGACGTATTCAAAGCACGGGGGCTTACTAAGAGGCAGCAGATCCTATCCACATGGTGACACTAGATTTCATCTATCCGTTGGTACCTGGGGGATAGGGGGGGTACAAATGCTCCTCTAAGGCTACTTTCACACTAGCGTTTTTCCTGGATCCGGCAGGGTTCAGCAAAAACGCTTCCGTTACTGATAATACAACCATATGGATCCATAATGAACAGATCCGGTTGTATTATCTTTAACATAGTCAAGACGGATCCGTCATGAACTCCATTGTAAGTCAATGGGGGACAGATCCGTTTTATATTGTCAGATTGTATCAGAGAAAACGGATCCATCCCCATTGACTTGCATTTTGGGTCATGACGGATCCGTCTTGCTCCGCATCCCATGACAGAGAGAAAACCGCAGCATGCTGCTCTCTGGTATGAAAACGCAGCAAAACGGAACAGAATGCATTTTGGAGCACTCCATTCTGTTCAGTTCAGTTTTGTCCCCATTGACAATGAATGGGGACAAAACGGAAGCGTTTTTTTCCAGTATTGAGACCCTATGACGGATCTCAATACCGGAAAATATTAACGCTAGTGTGAAAGTAGCCTAATAGGGCATCCCATGTATCCTGCCCCATTTTTAGACCAAAAGTCCTGAAAGGTTGCTTGTAGCTGTTGTAACGTAATCTGCATTAAAAATGCCCTTAGGTATTGCTGCTGTGGGCAGGTTATGTGTAGAGTCAGTCTTCTTCCCCCTCTGGCAGCAGACAATATAGTCACTTCTTACACCCCCTGCAGAGTCTGCTTGGCTTTACTGACATGCCACTGCCCTGGGAGGAGCACTATATAGAAACCTGGCAAGGAGAGTGTGCCCAGCTGTACTCTGCTCATTGGGTGGGGGTCATACTCTGTCAGTAAATGTCATGATTTTTGACTAGATCATTTTTAAACAG
The DNA here is from genome assembly GCA_900303285.1 of Rhinella marina. Lineage (NCBI taxonomy): Eukaryota > Metazoa > Chordata > Amphibia > Anura > Bufonidae > Rhinella > Rhinella marina. The sequence goes on along the minus strand of ONZH01028209.1, from coordinate 97,369 downwards.
CAACTAAATATCATTTTCTTATCCTCTATACCAGGGGTAGGCAACCTCCGGCACTCCAGCTGTTGTGAAACTACAGCTCCCAGCATGCATACTTGCTCTGCTCTTCTCAGAACTCTCATAGAAATGAATGGAGCATGCTGGGAATTGTACCCCACTCCCCAGCACCCTGATTCCCGCACGGCGGTCGCTGCATCTCCCCGTCGCGTGGATCAAAACATCTGGTGACATGGGAGAGGGGGCAGCCAATAGCAGGCCACGACAGGGACAAGGGTCCCTAGCATCACGGGTGACCCTAGGGAGGGTTGTCCCCATTGCGGCCTGCCATTGGCTGCTCTCACCGTTGCCGTATGTTTTGATCCGCGCGACTGGGAGATGCAGCAGTGGCCGTGCAGGGATCAGGAGCAACGCTGGTAACGGGGAGAGGGATAAATATAATCTATAGGAGGTGTCTGGGCATTATGGAGGGGCATTATAGGGGTTAGATAACCCCTTTAATTTATGACAATTGCATGCTTGGGTGACATTTCTTAATAAGTCAGACAACTCCTTTAAATAGGAAGGCATTTTGTGCCTAGAAGTATCTGCAATGTAAATACTGGTATAGAGTAGCCAAACCTTTGAGTCCTCAGACAAATATATGTACCCTAAAGGACACGCCCCCTGAGCTGCCAGATCGTAGCTATAGAATTCAACTTTCTACGTGTGAGTATTATATAATTAGATGCTGGGTTCTTTATCACCAACCTCCGGAGGCCGCCTGTTTGTGCTCTCCACCCCCCCTCCCCCCATGACACCGAGTCAAATAATCGTCTCCCCGCATCCTTACTTCATGCAAATGTTTGGTACAAAATGACATAATATTATGCCTTATTACCTCCATTAATTACACTTTCTATATGTGTGCACCGCAAGCTATTATTTTCCCCCTGATACAAAAAGACGTTTTTCATTACCGGATCGTAATGACTGTACAATCACCGAGGAGGGGATGTTGCGTAGGAAGAGGTTCTTAAGGAAACCATACAGAGAAGCTCGTTCAAATGTGCACACCGACTCGCACGCCCACACTTCGCGCTGCATTGTATTCGTTTTGTCGGGATGGCTGGGCAGCGAGGCATCCAGAACCATCTGCAGTGCGATCGGTAATTAGCACGTATCAAAGTGACAAAATAATCAATTTGGTGGCAATTTGGTGACAAAATAATCAATTTGGTGGTCCTGAAGAGCCCACTGTATGCGGCAATAGAGGGTTCGGAACGCTGTTATTTTCCGTAGACGTATATTATCCATGAGAGGTTCAATTTTTTTCAATTGCCGGTGTGATTTTTCGACTATTATTTGATGCAACGAGTTCTCACTCACTGAAAATAAGTTTTGATTACTTAAATATTGCCTCCCCCCCCCCAGGGGTGCACCACCAATGAGGCCAGGTGAGGCAGCACCAAGTAGGGACAAGAGGGGGCAGCGGAAGGACCATGGGCAATGAGCACTTTCATTGTGGAAAAGAGGTTAGGTTAAGAAATTTGCCTGGGGGGGCACCATTTAAGTTTTTGCATCAGGCAGCTGAAAGGCTAGGTGCACCCCTGCCCCCCCCCCCCCCTTCTGCAATTCTGTCTACAGCTTCATGAACGGCGCTGAGTTGTCTGCACAGCGCCTACAGGGTAGTGCACAGCCTCCATGTGCTACTCTACATGCATGAAGATATCCTCCCCTAGGGTCCAATATTTGTAGGATAAAATATCTCTAAACATATGACAGTCCACGTGAATACAGAAATATAGTACCGGCTCCATGCACTGGAATATAAATCCTATTAAAGGGGATGAGCCCCCATTAAATGGCGCTATAATATACTTCTTCATGAAAACCAAATATTTTTGTAAATGCTTCAGTTGTGAGATATTTTGTTTGCTTCATTATAATGGTGCCCCCTTAGTGTTTAATCTGTATAGTAATGTATGTGTCCATCTGCTGAGGTGGTCGCACATGCTCAGTTCCATCATTCAACTGCCACCAGCCAGGTCTACTGTTGGAAGCTGTGACAGTTACAAGGAGAGAGCTGCAGCAGAAAGAGCACACCCCTTGAGCTGTAATAAGCAGAGAGAGTTGCAGCAGAAGGGGGAACTCGCCCTGAGCTGTGATAGAGAGAGAGCTGCAGCAGAAAGGACACACAACCCTCAACTGTGATGGGGAAAAAGCTGCAGCAGAAAGGTCACACAACCCTCAACTGTGATAGGGAGAGAGCTGCAGCAGAAAGTTCACACAACCCTCAACTGTGAAAGGGAGAGAGCTGCAGCAGAAAGGTCACACAACCCTCAACTGTGATAGGGAGAGAGCTGCAGCAGAAAGGTCACACAACCCTCAACTGTGAAAGGGAGAAAGCTGCAGCAGAAAGGTCACACAATCCTCAACTGTGATAGGGAGAGAGCTTCAGCAGAAAGGACACTCTCCCAGAGCTGCCAATCTGAAGGGAATCTAGCACAGGAACAGAGCAATGAATGAGGAGATCTCTGGATCCATGTGAGGTACAGGGCTGGTTCTAGCTTTGTTAGAAAGAGATTGTCATGTACTGTATGATGTCTGATTTTCATTTTTTACATCCATCATGGCCAAACTACTGAAATTTCCAGTGGCAGCCATGGTTTTCCACAAGAACGTTCAGTCTTGTCTAACTTATACAATGCACAATAGGTTTCTATACCGTATACAGACAGACGTAAATCATCATTATACGGTTTATTTTTTCGCTCAACAGTAAGGCGAGCTGTGCCAGCAAATACCAACCTACACAACAACACATCATGTCTCTCCTGCATACACTGACCGTCCGCCACATCTACTTAATCTGTTAATAGTTCCCGCTAATATTTTATGCATCCAATACAGCACACAAAGCAAGACATGACTGGTGCTTAGTGTTCACAGACGCGGTCATCGACATGAAGCGCCCGCTGCGGTTATTTAGCCGCTGTCTGATTCTTTAAGTCTTTTGATTATATACAACGAGCTGATGGAAAGCTGTGATAATTCACCAGCTCCACTCAGCCTCTTTTCTATGATTCCCCTCGACATAAGGCACACGTCGCCTTCTTCAGGGACTGCTCTAATGGATCTATTCTTGTAGATAAGAAAGAGGCAAAGAGAGCAAAGGTGAACTACCAATGGCTGATGCACTACAAGGTGCATCAATGCTTTCCTTCACCTGGAGCAAGGATTCAATGATGAGCTTGGGACCTAGACAACTTGGCTTGTCGGCACCCTACCTAGCGCCCAGGCATATGCCGTGCCAGCCCTCCTTTAGCTATGGCTCTGGGCTACGAGGACGCCCTGCCAGCCAAGCAGATGCCCATACTTATAGACAGCCCCTGCACAGGGGTGCAACCATAGAGGAGGGGACAAGTGGGCATATATAACTAATGAGGACTATAGCATTAACATATAAAGAATAAGGACTATAGAATCCATATGTAACTGATGAGGACTATATAATTCATATATAACTGATGAGGACTATAGAATCCATATGTAACTAAGACTATAGAATCCATATGTAACCAATGAGGACCATAGAATCTATATATCAATAATGAGGATTACAGAATCCATATGTAACTGATGAGGACTATAGAATCCATATGTAACTAATATAAACTATACAACCCTTATGTAACTGATGAGGACTATAGAATCTATATATAACTGATGAGGATTATACAATCCATATGTAACTGATGAGGACTATAGAATCAATATGTAACTAAGGACTACAGAATCAAAATATCTGATGAGGACTATAGAATCCCTATAGAACACATGAGGACTATAGAATCCATATGTATCCATATATAATTCATATGTAACTGAGGACTATAGAATCCCTATAGAATACATCAGGATTATAGAGTCTGTATATATCTAATGAGGACTATAGGATCTTTATATAACTAAGGAGCACTATAGTAATCCACAAATAACTAATGAGGACTATAGAATCAATATATAACGAATGAGGACCACAGAATTGCCATGTGACAATAATACTCACAGCCGGGTTTATGGACTAAGCGTTCGATCACTTCATGGCTTCACGTTTCGCACTGACCAGCAGTTGTCCCTTACACCCATTTCCCTTCCTTCCTGTGTAATAAGCAGAGATTTGGCTGTGCTCCTCCGGCTGTAATGCTGGGGAGTGGTACTGTGCATGTCACACAAGTCACTGGGAATATTTGCATATGGGGTAGAAAAATGCAACCACCAAAGGAATGTCAGCCAACAGGTGAAGAACTGACCAGACGAGTTTTCTCCTTATTTCTAGTATGAAAATAACAGGCTGGCAGTCAGTGTATACAGTGTATTGTTTATGGCGGTCAGTGTATACGGTGTATTGTGTATCCAGGCCACAAGGGAATTCTGTTATAACTGTACATGTTCCAACTATGCATGTTAGAAACACAAGTACCTAGATCAGTGGTGGTCCAATCCATAACCAGCACTGGTCCTATATAGTACAGCTTGCAGCACAAGGGCCAGTATGGGACCTCTACTACTCTAACTCTACTAATCTAACAAGGGGCTTTGGCTAAGGCGCAGGAGGTGCAGTTTGATCTTTGCTATGGGGTCCCCTCTCTTCTCTGTATGCCCCTGGATGAGACCTTGCTAGCCCAGCACCCTGGAGGTTTGCTGTTTCTAAAGTCTTTCCATGGAATATATTTAGTGGACTTACAATATTACATTAAGGGGTTGTCCCACAAAAATATTCTGCATTTTTCAAACCAACTTGTGAATCTGAATACTTTTGCAATTGCGTGTAATAACAAATTTAGTATAACCTCTGAGTTATTCACTGAAATTTATCTGTATAGTGCCACCTGCTCTTTGAGGTGGTGGTACACGCTCAGTTCCATCCTTCAACTGCCATTTTGGAGTCGAAATGTATTTAGTGGTCTGGTCTAGGGTCTGAATTCATGTTGGAATCTGGGGTCTGAATTAATCTTAGGACAATGTGTTTGGTGCCCGGAGGCAAAGTGGCCACAGGAACGAGAAATAGCGTGAAATACATGTTGAGGTCTAGTCTGGGATCTGAACTCATTTTGGAGTCTGGTCTGGGGTCTGAATTTACTGACAAGTTTAGAATAATTTGTGGGTCTGGGAACGGTTAAAGGGGTTCTCTGAGCTTTTAATATTGATGACCTATCCTCTGTCATCAGTGTGAAAATCTCAGAAAACCTATTTCAGTAATTCTGGGGAAGATACGTATTTAGTGGCCTGGTCTGGGGTCTGAATTCATGTTGGAATCTGGGTTCTGAATTAATCTTAGGGTAGGTAGATACATTTGGAGGTATGGTCTGAGGTCTAAATTTATGTTGAAGGCCTGTCTGCTCAGGAGCACATCTGGCAGCACAGCACAGTACAGTATATCTCTGGGGGCACACGTCTGCAAAATATATCCCTGGGACACCCTTGTGTGATGAGATGATCTCACTGGGAGAAATGTTCCACAAGTGTATGCTCTGGGGGGAACATTCAAAATTTAGCTTTGGGTGGCAACAATTTCTAGTTACTCTCCTGATCGGAGTCCTTGCTCAGCTACAGATCAGTCAATGGGTCATCATTTTATGTGCAGAGCAATAAAAGTGTCCAATCAAGGGGACGGAAATTGCTTTCACTGTCATTTTATGGCCTGAATGCCTGTATTTGCTTGCTGCTATTAATAAGGCCGGCGCTCTCCCTCCTCCCCATCTGAGACCGTGTTTTATTCTTCTATTTCAATGCCAATATTTAAGTGGTGCTTTCCATGGGAACCTTTGCTCTCGTCTTCTGCATCCTTTCACCGCACCGTATTGAGTGGTCAGTTACCCTGACAACAGGCGGCCTTCCGTGTAGTACGACCGTCTATTACACGTTATCTAGCAACCAACGGCCTCGGGTGGTGGCCCCTCCTTCATCGCTCGGCACCGGGCCGTGTTGCTAAGGTCTCGGCGAGACTTATATATTTATTCAATTATAAATATGCTTGGATTAGGTTTTTGTGATATCCCGGATTGGTTTACGATCATATGAGATCTATAGCCCATACTGTAAATGTATTACTGTACGTATCTGATCCTACAAGTGTACAGCCGCCAAATCTGCAGGGACTATGCCTAATTTTTTTCAGACAGTCCCTGCTAAATCAGGAAGGACTTATGTAAGCTCTTCCTACAAGTGGGTGATCCTGGGCAGTACTTACATACCAACTAGTATAGATGTTAAAGGGGTTGCTCCATGAAAAATATTTTACAGTTTACAAACCAGCATCTGGATCTGAATACTTTTGTAATTGCATGGAATTAAAAATTGAGTATAGCCAGTGAGTTGTTCAATAAAATGTATCTGTATAGTGCCACCTGCTGTTTGTTTTTTTTTGTTTTTTTTCTTATTTCTTTGGCCTGCTCACTGAGATGGCCGCACATGTTCAGTTTGATTCTACAACTGCCTCCTGAGCTGTGATAGGCAGAGCTGAGACACGCCCCCTGAGCTGTGATAGGGAGAGCTGAGACACGCCTCTTGGCTTTGATAGGGAGAGCTGAGACACGCCCCCTGAGCTGCAGCAGTAAAGACACTCCCCTGAGCTGTCAGCTTGATATAAATCTAGCAGAGCAATGAATGTGGAGATCTCTGGATCCATGTGAGATATAGGGCTGGTTGTAGCTTTGTTAGAAAGAGGTTGTCATGGACTATATGAGGTCTTATTTTCATTTTTTAGATCAATCATTGGATAATCCCTTTAACTAGCTTGTTCAGCTGATACTTGCTCTTCCTGTCTCACAATTTCTAATGCAAATAACAAATTGATCTTTTTTACACCAACACCTGCTGTTGGCAAGAGTTAGGAAAATACTTGCATAGTTACCAACAGTTCTAAATTTACGGGGTCTCTAGTTTTTAGATACAGTACCTGCAAATTTAGGCTGTCCTAGGCAGGACTTACTAGTCGTTCCCAGTGTGTTTGGGGCATTACTGGGATGGGGCTTACATGCCTTTAATTTACCAACTACAATGTGCAGTACCCCCCAGACTTGGGAGTATCTGCAATTATGTTGTTCTTATGCTTTGGCTGTTTATTCCAGCAAGAGGACGAATGGTTGGCAGGAACAGGGATAACCAGCCCATTCCTCCCCTCTTGATAGGAGTGGGCTGGTCCTGCTTCCTGTCAGGAGGGGGTCCAGTTCAGACAGCAAAGGGGAGAGGAAGCACATGTCAGAGCACCTTCTCCTAGTAACTGTATAAAATTCTCTTGTGAGACCAACACTGCTGAGAGATCATCAGAATCCAGAGACAACAGGAAGACTAGCGAAATTACAGCTTTAAGCCTCATGCACACGAATGTTACATAGTTACATAGTTAATACGGTTGAAAAAAGACACATGTCCATCAAGTTCAACCAAGGGAGGGGGTAGGAGTGATGAAGGGGAGGGGGACGGGTAACCTTAAGACATGACTCTACATTTCTTAATATGTGGTGACCTTCTTTTTCTCTAAGAATTTATCTAAGCCTGTTTTGAAGCCCTCAGCTGTCTTTGCTGTGACCAGCTCCTGCGGTAGACTGTTCCACAGATTCACAGTTCTTATAGTAAAGAAGGCTTGTCGCCCCTGGAGTCTGAACCTTTGCTTCTCCAGGTGGAGGCAGTGCCCCCTTGTCTTTTGAGGGGATTTTACCTGGAACAGTTTTTCACCATATTTTTTGTATGGGCCATTTACATACTTATACAGGTTGATCATGTCCCCCCTTATACGTCTCTTCTCAAGACTAAACAAGTTTAACTCCTTCAATCTTTCTTCATAGCTAAGATGCTCTATGCCCCTTATCAGTTTAGTTGCCCGTCTCTGCACCCTTTCCAGCTCCAGGACATCCTTCCTATAAACCGGAGCCCAGAACTGAACAGCATATTCCAGATGAGGCCGTACTAATGCTTTATACAGTGGTAATATGACATCCCTGTCCCGTGAGTCCATGCCTCTTTTAATACATGACAATATCCTGCTGGCCTTAGAAGCAGCCGATTGACATTGCATGCTATTCTGCAGTCTATGGTCTACAAGGACACCCAGATCCTTCTCTACAAGTGACTCTCCCAGTGTTACTCCCCCTAGGACATAGGAGGCATGCAAGTTGTTAGTACCCAGATGCATAACTTTACATTTATCCACATTGAACCTCATCTGCCAAGAGGATGCCCAAACACTCAGTGTGTCCAAGTCAGCTTGTAACTTCTGCACATCTTCCATAGACTGGACTCTACTACAAAGCTTAGTGTCATCTGCAAAAATTGAAACAGTGCTGTTAATTCCTCCCTCTATATCATTAATAAATAAATTAAATAAAAGTGGACCCAGCACTGAACCTTGGGGTACACCACTTATAACTGGGGACCATTCAGAGTAGGAATCATTCACCACCACTCGCTGAGTACGCTCCTTCAGCCAGTTCTCAATCCAGTTACAGAGTAGATTTTCTAATCCAACCGACCTTAATTTACCCGTCAGACGTCTATGAGGGACCGTGTCAAACGCTTTTGCAAAGTCCAAATACACAATATCCACAGCTGCCCCTCTATCCAGACTTCTACTCACTTCTTCATAAAAACCAATCAGGTTAGTCTGACAGCTTCTGTCCTTAGTAAAACCATGCTGGTTATCACTTATAATACTATTATCCAAAACATATTCCTTTATATAGTCCCTTATTAGACCCTCAAAAAATTTCCCCACAATGGACGTTAAGCTCACCGGTCTATAATTCCCGGGGGATGACCTAGAGCCCTTCTTGAAGATGGGCACCACATTTGCTTTACGCCAGTCCCTCGGCACTATGCCGGTCACCAGAGAATCTTTGAATATTATATACAAGGGCAAAGAAATTACTGAACTAAGTTCTTTAAGAACTCTTGGGTGTAACCCATCCGGTCCTGGAGCCTTATTCACGTTTACTTTGTTTAACTTAGCTTTGACCATATCTATATTGAACCAGTTGAGTATATAAAATGAAGTATCACCAGCACTTACTCTACCGACAGCAGCTCCCACCTCTTCATGTGTATATACAGAACTAAAGAACTCACTCAGTAGCTCCGCCTTTTCCTGATCCCCAGTACTCAATTCCCCATCACTATTATTCAGGGGTCCTACATGCTCTGACCTAGGTTTTTTTTGCATTTATATATTTGAAGAATTTTTTGGGATTGGTTTTGCTATCCCTGGCCACCAGCCTTTCATTTTGAACCTTTGCTGCTCTTATAGTCCTTTTACAATCTTTATTAACCCTTTTGTAGTTATTAAAGGCTATGGCAGACCCCTCTGATTTGTATATTTTAAATGCCCTTTGTTTTTCATGTATTGCCCTTTGTTTTTTCATGTCCGCATTAAGCCACGCAGGGTTTAATTTTAAGCGTTTTGTATTTGTTCCCCCTAGGAATAAATTCTGCAGTATAGTTACCCAGTGTAGATTTGAAGGTCTCCCATTTATTTAAAGGGGTTCTGCAGGTTTTAATATCTGATGATCTATCCTCTGGATAGATCATCAGTATCTGATCGGCGGTGGCCCGACACCCGGGGCCCCCGCCGATCAGCTGTTTGAGAAGGCAGCGGCGCTACAGGAGCGCCGCGGCCTTCTCAGTGTTTACCCGCAGGCCAGTGACGTCACGACTAGTATCACTGGCCTGGGCAGGGCTAAGCTCCATTCATGTGAACAGAGCTTAGCCCCGCCCAGGCCAGTGATACTAGTCGTGACGTCACTGGCCTGCGGGTAAACACTGAGAAGGCCGCGGCGCTCCTGTAGCGCCGCTGCCTTCTCAAACAGCTGATCGGCGGGGCCCCGGGTGTTGGGCCACCGCCGATCAGATACTGATGATCTATCCAGAGGATAGATCATCAGATATTAAAACCTGCAGAACCCCTTTAAGTCCGCATCCGAGCCACATTTTTTGCAGCTCGGATGAGGACCCATTCACTTCAATGGGGCCGCAAAAGATGTAGACAGCTCTGTGTGTGTTGTCCGCATCCGTACCGCTGATCCATGGTCCCATAAAAAAAAAAAATAATAGAACTTGTCCTATTCTTGTCCATATCACGGACAAGGATAGGATTGGTCTAATGAGGGCCAGACCTTCTGTTACAGAGCCTGTATCTGTGTTTTGTAGATTTGTGATTTGCGGACCACAAAACATGGTACGGCCATGTAAATGAGGCCTTACAGACACTGCTGCAGGTGAAGGACTACGGCTCAGACACTCATCACCTAGCTAACAACCAGGCCAGACATGCTTTAAGCCTGTATCACAGTGGACACCTATATCTATGAGCACCATTCTGGCGGCAGAATCTACACTTTGTACTTAATACTGCTGGATGTGCAACTAGTTGTATTCTGCACTAAGTAAAGAGAGACTTTTATACTTTTACTTCTGGCCTGATTTTTCAAACCACCTTTCCTACACCGATCCCCAGGGAGCAACAGCTTGAGGGAGTACACCGTGACACAACACCTCATCAGGGCCACTATCACTCCCATCCTCTGCAGGATGGCTCCTCAGGGGCTCACTAATTTTTCAAGTTCTGGGGCCAAAAACGTGGTGCATCACATGATTGTCAAAAAGTAAGTGTCATTTGTGGGTAAAGGGAATTGCATGATGGGTAATCCTTGCAAATGCTGCACTTTCCGGGGTAGCATTCATGTTGGTTTGTATCTAATAGCTGGGGATACACACTAATGTTCACCGCTAGCACCCCTAACATTGCACATGGTGAAAAGACTGCAGTATGACTAATAAGGGAAGTAATCTCTAATAGACAAAGAAGCATTGACAACTTTTCAAGAAAGAACAATTTAAGGACTTTTGTATATGGGGATAAGAGTGAAGCACGTGGTGCAGTGCTGCCATCTGGTGGAACAAGGAATGAATCGCCTCAAACAAACAATTTGTTGGGCAGCCAACGACTGTCTGCTCGTACACCGCGCCACCTGTTCACCTTCTGCGGCGGAGCTTTTGTATTTAGTCTTGGCAGCGACAATCCCCCATAATTATTCACGTCCTTAGCACCTATAATTGTGTTTCATCATCCTTTCATCATCCGTGTGGTGCCAACTGCTGTGTTGCTATTTTTGCGGCGCGGCTTTGCTGTTGCCATAGCGCCACGTAGACCAGAGAATGACAGAGTGTTAGAAATTAGGAAAGAACAGGAAGGATCCTATAGATGTCATTTTAACCCCTTCACGGCCCATACACTGAAGATCGCCATCTACTAGAATTAACTCTTTGCTATCTCCCTAGGCCGCAATACTTCAGGTAAAGGGTATGATGGTGCAGGTCCTTTTGGGTGGGTTCTAGGTATATGGAATGAGGTACATACGATTATAAGCCTACGTGCCAACTCTCCCGCAACTCTCCTGAAAAAGGGAGAAAGCTTCAAGATGTCTGGAAGAGTTTCCAGCATGGAGGGCTGCTTTCTCCTGAAAGTGGTGCTGGGATTCAGCAAATCCGAAGTATCTTAATGGGGCAGGATACTGCTCAAAAGGGGGCGAGTGTGGATGAAACGGGAAGGGGGCGTGGTAATGGAAGGAAAAATTTGATGGTGCGCTGCACATGTTGCAACCTCTCGCCTCCCGCACTCCAGTGTTCACATAAGATTTTAAGCATTAGCTCGAGATTGTCTGTGAAGATTCTTATTTATCTAGGTCATGGTATATCAGTAATAGTAAGTTAGAGTAACAGGACTTGTTGTATTTTCTGGCTCTCTCAGTTAGAATGACTTGTTCAAGGAATCTCCGGCATTACATACTGGAGGGATACTTGTCTGCCACTTACAAAGCCGTTCTAACACCTCTCCCAAGGGGGTTAATCACACACACAGCTTCAGACATGCAAATGTAACCAACATCTTACCTTCATGAAGCCCTTGATCTCGTGTTGATTGTGATAAACAGATTATGCTGACTGAAGCATGAGTCGCCAGTATTTAAAGGGCATCTGTCAGCAGATTTGTCCCCATGAAACTGGCTGACCTGTTGCATCTGCATTTGGCAGCTGAAAGCACCTGTGTTGGTCCCATGTCTATATGTGCCTGTATTGCTGAGAAAAATAATGTTTTAATATATGCAAATGAGCCACTGGGAGCAGCAGGGGCGTTGCCTTTACACCTAGAGGCTCTGCTCTCTGTAACTGCTGTGCCCTATCCATTTTGGTTGACAGGACCAGGTGTGATGACGTTTTCACTGTCTGGCCCTGTCAAAGTGCAGAGGGTGCAGCAGTTGCAGAGAGAGCAGAGCCTCTAGGACTAACGGCAACGCCCACATTGCTCCTAAGGCCTCATTTGGATATATCAAAATATCATTTTTCTCAGCAATATGGGCACATATGAATCTGGGACCAACACATTTAGCGTCTGAATCTTTAAAAAAACAAAGCAGTATGGGGTGTGAAAGCTTGTGGGGTGTGGGTCAAACCCCCCCCCCCCCCATTCTCCCGACTGACAAAAGAGTACCCTCTCGGCATACACTGAGCAGGCATAGCTTGTTTCGCACTGAAATCATAGCTCACTGCGCTTTCCTGTTACTGTTCACTGTTAAGGGGGCGGTGTGCTGTAGAGGTCACTGTTATGGGGGATACTGTCGATATCTTTTAACGACACACACAAACATTAGATGTAGTAATGGAAATATACCCGTGTGAAGCCGGGTCATACTGTTAGTGTATATATACCAAAGTGGGAACCTCTGCGGCGAGTGGTGATGGGACAGTAATTGTAGACGCACTCATGCCATGCCAGCTGAGAGGAGCCATATTACTTTCTTACGATCAAGGCTTTTATCTAGTAAAAACGCGTTAGTCAATATTCCTATAAACTCATTAGTGCGCCTGCCTGACTGGCATCCTCTTGAAAGCTTTTCTCATCCCCTTGGGCCATGATTACCTGACAGTTTTACATTTCTCTACAAATCTAGTTATTTTCCACAGGAAGTTTCCCAAGTGTTATCGCCGCTGCCCCTTAAAGGGATTGTCCTGATTTAAAAAAACATGGTCGCTTTCTTCTAGAAACACCCCTGTGCTCAGGTTGTGAATGGTATTGCAGCTCATTCCCATCAGCTTTAAAGGGTCACTAAAATTTCAAAAAAACTTTTGATATGTCATAGAGACATTATAAAAAGTTTATATCGGTGGTGGTCTGAGGGCTGAGACCCCCACTGATCTCTAATGACAAGGGGAGAGAAATGCATGCATATTGTGCTCTCCCCTCGCTGCTGAGGATGGAATCATGGAGTTCGTCTCATGCAGCAAGAAGAAAGCGCTATGCGCTTCTCTCCCCTCGTCCCCCCCACCGATGTAAACTTTTCACATGTCTCTATGACATCTGACAACTCACGTGATCTTCCCCTGACACGCTTCTTTGCAGGGCGAAATTGTCAGCTGATCTTCTCTGTCCTTGAAGTGATTTCACTAGAAGTTTCTGGGCCATAAATAATATATGAGGATGGCAGATCTTGATACTAGCAAGTTCCACGGGGAAGACGTCTTCTATTCACTTCCTTCCTTCCATGTTCAGGATGCAGCCAGGATTTCCCCTGACAGGCAGAAGTTTTACAGAAGGGAGGATATTTATAATGCGTCTCAATGCCCTGACAACGTAAAGGGGTTGTGAAAGAATGAGGGGTGGCAAAACCTCTCCACTTTACCTGTTCCCGGCGCCGGCTTCCCACTCCTTCTCCTCCAGGTCAGCGATGGTTTAAAAAAAAAAAAACACCACTGAAAATGCAAAAACGCCAGAAAAAAAACCTGTGTGTGAAATCCGCCTTACAGATGGGTGTTCCTGTCCATCTGCATCCCTACAATGCTGTGAATTTAGGTCAGTAGACTGACATTCAGGCTAGGGGGTTAAGGCCATGAGTGTACCTGCTTAGTGCCCGTGCTGCGGACCACAAATTGAGGTCCACAATGCACCGGAACCAGCCATGTGCACCTCGCTTGTGCATACGGACCCATTGACTTGAATGGGTCCGCGATCTGCACCACACAGCCAAAGATAGAACATATCTTTTTGCTGTGCGGAGGCACGAAGCGGAAGCCCATGGAAGCGCTTCTGATCCGTCCCATCTTCGGTCATATCTGGCGGATGCAGACCCATTCTAGTCAATGGTTCTGTATCTGTGATTTGGAGTGCACATGGCCAGTCCCTGTATATTGCAGACCAGTTATTTACAGTCTGCGATAAGGGGACTAAGCCAGTATGCTTGTGGGGATAAGCCCTAAGCCACTGATCCACAATACAAGCACGTCAATGCAGCCATAATACACTCATCTGAACGCGGCCTATGGCAGGTTTCCCACGTAGTGTTTATGGAATGGAAGGGTGAGATGTGCGGCAAAAGCGTATCAAATCTCCACCAAAAAACGCAAGTAACACAGGTGGATTTGGTGTGGAAATGCACAGAAATCCAGACTAAAATTTGTGCAGAATTTCTGCTACATAGCAGCACCCACTTGCAGGTAGTCTATGGAAGCTGTCTAGTCTTATGCAACTTTCTGTTACAATGTAACTTTTAATTTCTGTCTATTTTCTAAAATTTCTGTTTGCTTTAAGAGAATGGAAACATTGTAACGTCTGAATACTTTTTCTGATCTGATGGGTTTGTTGAAGGTATAAATAAGAGCTATCAGACTAAGGCCTGTCACACACGGTCTGGTACGGGCCGTGAAAGCCCGGACCATGCTTCCTCTGAGGACGGGACCGCACGGCGTCATTGGTTGCTATGACGCCGTGCACTTCCTGAGGCCGCCGCTGTACAGTGAAACACTGTACACGCTCATGTTTCACTGTACAGCGGCGGCCTCAGGAAGCGCACGGCGTCATAGCAACCTCCCGCTGTTTTGAATCTACAATTCCCAGCATGCTACATTAATTTCTATGAGAGTTCTGAGAAGAGCAGAGCAATCATGCATGCTGGGAGTTGTAGTTTGACAACAGCTGGAGTGCCAGGGGTTGCCTTCCCCTTGGTCTAGGTGGTCCTCTGTGAGATGAACAGGTCAGCCTCAAAGATCTCTCCTTTAGGCCTGTCACATACGACCATGGAACACGGTCCGGTACGGGCCGTGAAAGTGTCATCAGCCCCCCCATGCCATCAGCTCAACCCCCTCCAGTGCCATCAGCTCCCCCCCCAGTGCCATCAATCCTCTGTGCCACCAGCTACCCTCATGCCATCAGCTCCCCCAGTGCCATCAGCTCCCCCCTCAATGCCATTAGTCCTCTGTGCCATAAGTTCCCCCCATGCCATCAGCCCCTACCTCAGTGCAATCAGTCCTCTGTGCCATCAGCTCTTCCCAGTGCCATCACCCCCCCCCCTTGCCAACAGCTTTCCTCAGTGCCATCAGCCCCCAACTCAGTGCCATCAGTCCTCTGTGCCATCAGCTCTCCCCAGTGCCATTACCCCCCCATGCCATCACCTCCCCTCAGTGCCATTATGTTTGCATGCCAAAAGTCACTGACAGGTTCCCTTTAACTTTTTCCTTGCAAAAGTTGCCCATTGTCTCCCTGTGCACAATACGGCAGTGGATAGAAGGCTGCACACATCCAGTGATGTCACCAGACCATCCAGCAGAAAATAATTTCTGCAAATGCCTTCTGTTCACCCCGGTCCTGTCACGTGGGCGGCTCATCAAGCCGAGTAATGTGTCCCAAAGTGCACTGCCCTATATCTAGGCCACAGACGCATGCAGAGCACAGACACATTAATATCCGACCACCATATACATATCTGGTAACCATCTAATGTACTAATACTGTTCCTGTATAGATCAGCAGGATACAGTGCCAGTCAGCAGAGCAGCACATTTACATGGCCATAAATATCACTCAGCAGTGACTAGTTCTCCTAGATGTCACCTTGAGCATTACCACTCTGAAGGTCCGACTTCCAGAACCCCGGAAATAAGAGGTTTGACAGGGCGGAGGGGTCTCGGTGAGCGCTGCAGCCTTTATAGTATACCGAGAACAGTGACATCCATTGTATAGTGCTTGGTATTGCAGTTCAGTTCCATTCACTTAAAGGCATTTTCCAAGATTGTCATATTGATAATCTATCAGATCAATATCAGATCAGCGGAGGTCCGACTCCCGGCACCCCCGCCGATCAGCTGTTTGAAGAAGCCACGCCACTCCACTGCCTCTTTCTAATATCAAGTTCATCGGTTACGTGGCCTGGGTACGATTTGGTTTCATTCTAGTGAATGGGTCTGGGCTGCCATACCGAGCACAGCTGCTATCCAATTGACGCCTCTGTGATTGGTAAGCTGCAAGGCGACAGTAGCGCCTCACCAGATCATAGTGACTTCATCAAAAAGCTGATTGGTGATGGGTGTCGTACCCCCACCAATCAGATACTAATAGGTCATGAGTAGTAAACATACAGAAAGCATCGGAGCATGAAATGTCAGAGGGGCTGAGTGGGAGAAGAAGGGGACATGTCCCCTTTAGAGCCGCAAAAGAAGCTGTACTTCTGTACAGTACTGTGGAATACGTTTGCGGCTGCGCTATAAAAATGAATGCAGTAAATAAAGATTGGAAGTGTTTAGATCTTCTGTTATTCCTTCCCTTTGTTTTGTAACGGTTTTGTCTTCTTACATCGTCTCATTTTGTAAGCAGTGCACTTTTTAATTTGTAAGCGCTAAAGAAACCGCAGCCTTTCTTACGGTGCTTTAACCTTTAACTGCTGGAGAACAGAGTGTGTTGGGCATCTGTCAGCAGAGAACTCTCTCCCCCAGATGTCTTCCCATTTATTCATCTAGAAAATAGGAAGAACCCATGAAGCTGCCCTGCTCTGATCTGGACTCACTTTTAGTAATACACCAGGCAATTCTGCTTATAACTATATAATAAGAGGTTGCTATTTAATGTATTCCTCCAAGACAGAAAGTGATGACATTTCTTCTGGAATAAGCCATTAATTTATTACCATGAGGGTCCAATATTTGGGATCCCCACTGATCCTTAGAATGAATGATTTCTGCTTGCTTTAACAGAACGGAAACTTGTAACATCTGAATACCTTTCCTCAGCTGACGGGTTAGTTAAAGGTTATCAGTATAGGTAAGACTACTTTCACATTTGCATTGTTAATTCCGGTATTGAGATCCGGCAGAGGATCCCAATACCCAATAAATTAAACAAATCAGTTTTGATTTTGCACATACGGATATATCTGTTCCGTTAGTGACGGATCAGTTTTTTTCCATTTTGATTTCACACAGCCATACAGTCAATGTATTTTTTTTCTCCTGGACCTTTGGGGCCCACTATGGTATCAGAGCCTGGGCCCACCGGAGGACCCTCTGGTACTGTGGTGGGCGACTCCGATGCTGCAAAACGGCGCTGCTGAGAGTTACTCCAGACCTCACTGATTTCAGTGTAATGCAGCACCATACCATTACGTTCATATGCCAAAAGTTGCTGACAGGTTCCCTTTAACTTTTCCTTTGCAAAAGTTGCCCATTGTCTCCCTGTGCACGATACGGCGTTGGATAGAAGGCTGCACACATCCAGTGATGTCACCAGACCATCCAGCAGAAAATAATTTCTGCAAATGCCTTCTGTTCACCCGCTCCTGTCACGTGGGCGGCTCATCAAGCCGTAAAATGTGTCCCAAAGTGCACTGCCCTATATCTGGGCCACAGATGCACGCAGAGCACAGACACATTAATATCCGACCGCCATATACACGTCTTGTAATCATCTAATGTACGAATACTGTTCCTGTATAGATCAACAGAAAGGATACAGTGCCAATGAGCAGAGCAGCACATTTACAAGGCTATAAATATCACTCAGCAGTGACTAGTTCTCCTAGATGTCACCTTGGGCATTACCACTCTGTAGGTCCGATTTCCAGCACCCCCAAAATAAAATCTTTGACAGTGAGGGGGCTCAGTGACAGCTGCAGTCTATATAGTATATGAAGAACAGAGCCTTCCATTGTATAGTGGCTGTGCTTGGTATTGCAGCTCAGTTCCATTCACTTAAAGGGGTATTCCCATTCATGACACTGGGGGCATATTCTAGCGCTGCTTCCTTAGAAGTGAATGGCAGCGCACCACGCATGCGCGGCCCCTGTTCCCGTTCATTTCTATGGGGCAGACGGAAATAGCTGAGCCAGCGCTCTGTTATTTTCAACGGCCTCATAGAAATGACTGGAGGGCGGCTGCGCATGCGCAGTACTCCCTCCGTTCTTTTCCCGCTCCGTTCTCATTGTAGGTGTGGGTACCAGAGGTGGTGGGTTGTCAAATAGACATAAAGGTGGTGTCCTACTATAAGCCATTGGATAACATAGGGCCGATATACTGTTCTTGCCCAGGGGGCCGTGTCTGCTGCTCTGACTAATGGACCATGTCTCTTCCGCCAGAGCCATAAAGCGTCAGTCCAATATTGCCATACAGTACCAATACATGACCTCTATTTGCACTATAGCAGTACAAGGCCCCTTATAGCCAGGGAGGTAGCCTTTCTGCTGCCTGAGGCGAAAACTGAAACGGGCCCCTCCCCATGCCAATTTCTTAACCTAACCCCTTTGCCACAATGAAAGTGCTCATTGTCCATGGCCCTTCCGCTGCCCCCTCTTGCCCCTACCTGGTGCTGCCTGAGGCGATCGCCTCACCTGGCCTCATTGCTGGTGCGCCCCTGCATACAGCCACACCTATAAGGAAAGGATATGCATGCCAGGTTTCACCATCTGTTTTTCTGCATCTATTTATTCTGAAATATGTTAAAAAAGATACTAATGGGTAGAAACAGATGGCTGCATTATCATAATTCAAAAACATGACGCCCAGATAGTCCTTTCTTATACAGTGGCGGTCAATGCAGGACGGATTGAAATGTAAAGCATCTGCTTCATCCATATTTTCATCTCCTTAGAACAGAAAACCAGAAGCTGGAAATCACTGAACAATCTCACATTGGCAATACACAGTGGAGTCCTATTATTATAACCACCAGCTAATATCCCCAATATCCGCCGTGTGCAGCACGGACAGCAGCTAGATGGGCTGGGATGACTCCATGAGGTCCTGGTAGGTTGTCACAGGTATCTGGAGCCACGCTGACTGTAGTGCATCCCACAGCGGCGCGAGAACAGTTCACACTGCGCAGTTTCTGAAATATTGCTACCCTTTCCCCGAAAGTTAAAAATCAACCCTGTTTGCAACTCTGGTAAATTGCCCATTTTACCCATGACAGCAATGAGGGATATGTATAGACAGCCAATCACAGATCTTATATACCCACCATGCCTGCTCAGCACACCTTATATACCCACCGAGCCAGCTCAGCACACCTTATATACCCACCAAGCCAACTCGGCACACCTTACCTACCCAGCATGCCTGCTCAGCACACCTTATATACCCACCAAGCCAGCTCAGCACACCTTATATACCCACCATGCCTGCTCAGCACACCTTATATACCCACCGAGCCAACTCGGCACACCTTATATACCCACCGAGCCAACTCGGCACACCTTACATACCCACCAAGCCTGCTCAGCACACCTTATATACCCACCAAGCCAGCTCAGCACACCTTATATACCCACCATGCCTGCCCAGCACACCTTATATTCCCACCAAGCCAACTCACCACACCTTATATACCCACTGAGCCAGCTCAGCACACCTTATATACACACCAAGTCAGCTCAGCACACTTTATATACCCACCAAGCCCGCTCAGCACACATGACTTCCTTCATGAGCTGATGACATTGAAGTAGTAAGTGGTCATAATAATGGGACTCGACTGTGTAGAACCACAAAGGGTCAATGTGGTAGTGCCATATGTAGCCAATGTAACAGGGTCACCTACATTACTGCTAATGAGAATGGAAGCTGTGCTATATGGCCTCAATAGATAGGTGCCGAAATGATGACGCCAAGCAAAATGAATATGCAAATATATATACCTGTGTGATGACATCACACTTGTGTGCGTATATCTGGATTAAAGCCAAGTATGGACCAGGAACTTAAAGTGGCTCTGGAAAAAATAAATAAAAGGGGTCCCATGTTGTAGGTTGTTCAAAACTGACAGAAGGCGGGGCAACACATGTAGGCAGAGACAACAGAAGTAGGCGGGGCCAGCAATACCATAGTACAGCACAAAATACCGCCCCTGCAGAACCAAACATCAGCACAAAATACTGCCGTTCATGCAACAGTAGGAAACTTTATCATCATCATAAAAACTGCAATTCAGGAGAGCACGAGGTGCATAAGTGCCTGATGTGCCTACATTAATTAACGCTAAGAGCATATCATTATGTACCTGGCTGGTGGCCATGAGGTGGGCTCGGGTAGCCCCCTGGGCATTGGCCCATTGGGAAATTTCCCTGTAGGGTCTATGGCCAGTCCGCCCCTGGGAGTTACCCCCTCCACAACTACATCTGAAATGTTTTTCCAACAAACCACCGTTATTCTAGTAACATACTGCTGGCATCTTTTATTGTTGTGATGTGTTCTTGTGCCACGGGCATGGTGTACCGCAGCAGAATGATGGCCGACAAAGGACAAGATTGCCAGTGAGCCTCCCCACACGACTGTGGTAGCAGGAGACATTACTACAACTGCCCACGTAGTCAGTCCATCCAGGCTGTGTCACCCCCGCTTCATATTTGTGAAATGTTAACTGTCTCTCCCATTGGAGAAGAGTCTGTGTATCCCTACGGGGCTGTGCTGCCATACTGCTTTACCTTTCCACTGCTATACTGCTCTACTGCCACAACATCAGTAAAGCTGAACGGTTCCCGAGGCATCTGCAACATTTTTTGCAATTTGCAGTATTTTGTGCCTGCATTGAATGCAGCTTACAAAGTCACTGACCTTTATGATCTATATCCATGTGCTGGAGTGGGCAAGATGGATGATGCCAACCGGGCATCAGCCCAGTAGTAATATACTGCCATACTGAGCCCAGTAGTAATATACTGCCAGACAGAGCCCAGTAGTAATATACTGCCAGACAGAGCCCAGTAGTAGTATACTGCCAGACAGAGCCCAGTAGTAGTATACTGCCAGACAGAGCCCAGTAGCAGTATACTGCCAGACAGAGCCCAGTAGCAGTATACTGCCAGACAGAGCCCAGTAGCAGTATACTGCCAGACAGAGCCCAGTAGCAGTATACTGCCAGACAGAGCCCAGTAGTAATATACTGCCAGACAGAGCCCAGTAGTAATATACTGCCAGAGAGAGCCCAGTAGTAATATACTGCCAGAGAGAGCCCAGTAGTAGTATACTGCCAGACGGAGCCCAGTGGTAGTATACTGCCAGACGGAGCCCAGTGGTAGTATACTGCCAGACGGAGCCCAGTGGTAGTATACTGCCAGACGGAGCCCAGTGGTAGTATACTGCCAGACGGAGCCCAGTGGTAGTATACTGCCAGACGGAGCCCAGTGGTAGTATACTGCCAGACGGAGCCAGTGGTAGTATACTGCCAGACGGAGCCCAGTGGTAGTATACTGCCAGACGGAGCCCAGTGGTAGTATACTGCCAGACGGAGCCCAGTGGTAGTATACTGCCAGGCGGAGCCCAGTGGTAGTATACTGCCAGACGGAGCCCAGTGTAGTATACTGCCAGCGGCGGTAGGGGCCAGTGGTAGTATACTGCCAGACGGAGCCCAGTGGTAGTATACTGCCAGGCGGAGCCCAGTGGTAGTATACTGCCAGGCGGAGCCCAGTGGTAGTATACTGCCAGGCGGAGCCCAGTGGTAGTATACTGCCAGGCGGAGCCCAGTGGTAGTATACTGCCAGGCGGAGCCCAGTGGTAGTATACTGCCAGGCGGAGCCCAGTGGTAGTATACTGCCAGGCGGAGCCCAGTGGTAGTATACTGCCAGGCGGAGCCCAGTGGTAGTATACTGCCAGGCGGAGCCCAGTGGTAGTATACTGCCAGGCGGAGCCCAGTGGTAGTATACTGCCAGGCGGAGCCCAGTGGTAGTATACTGCCAGGCGGAGCCCAGTGGTAGTATACTGCCAGGCGGAGCCCAGTGGTAGTATACTGCCAGGCGGAGCCCAGTGGTAGTATACTGCCAGGCGGAGCCCAGTGGTAGTATACTGCCAGGCGGAGCCCAGTGGTAGTATACTGCCAGGCGGAGCCCAGTGGTAGTTACTGCCAGGCGGAGCCCAGTGGTAGTACACTGCCAGGCGGAGCCCAGTGGTAGTACCCTGCCAGGCGGGAGCCCAGTGGTAGTACCCTGCAGGCGGAGCCCAGTGGTAGTACCCTGCCAGGCGGAGCCCAGTGGTAGTACCCTGCCAGGCGGAGCCCAGTGGTAGTACCCTGCCAGGCGGAGCCCAGTGGTAGTACCCTGCCAGGCGGAGCCCAAGTGGTAGTACCCTGCCAGGCGGAGCCCAGTGGTAAGTACCCTGCCAGGCGGAGCCCAGTGGTAATTACCCTGCCAGGCGGAGCCCAGTGGTAATACCCTGCCAGGCGGAGCCCAGTGGTAATACCCTGCCAGGCGGAGCCCAGTGGTAATACCCTGCCAGGCGGAGCCCAGTGGTAATACCCTGCCAGGCGGAGCCCAGTGGTAATACCCTGCCAGGCGGAGCCCAGTGGTAATACCCTGCCAGGCGGAGCCCAGTGGTAATACCCTGCCAGGCGGAGCCCAGTGGTAATATAGTGCTATACAATGTCTTAATCAGTACTTTTAACCAGTTTTAGTCACTAAAATGTCAGACTAATATAATAATGCTGTTCAAACGATATCCCCGTGTATGTACCCTGTCAGTATGCGGCAGTACTATGTTGTAGCCATTGATATGACTATCCCATGAACCTGGGTCAGATTGGCCATAGACCTTACAGGGCAACAGGCCACCTGAGTCTTCCTCACGGCCAAACAGTGGAAGTTTTTGGGGATGTATTTTGTGCGGCTGGCGGCAGTATTTTGTGATGAACTATGGCATTTGACTCTGTTAGAAGGCAGGGCCAGCAATACCATATTGTGGCACATTATACCCCCCTATCAGTTTGGACCCAACTACAAATCGGGGCCTAGTCTGCCCTTGCCATGAACGCACATTTACCTCATCTGTGTATTTTCTGCTGAAATGAAGCTGCATGCAGTGACCTATGAGCAGCTGGTGAAGGCAGACAATAGTAACAGCAGCTGTGCTCTCCAGTCTCTCCTAGCATGCGCTCCTGCTGGGACATCTACAGTTTTCACCTCTTCCTGTGAAGTCTCATAAATGTCATGTTTGAAATAGATTATTTTTTAATATTTTTATTTGTCACGCTTTGAACAAAAAATGTCCATGGCAAAGGGAACCTAAAAGGATACCTGCACACCCTGCAGATTTGTAGAAATCTGTACCAAAAACACACATACATCCACACCATTTATCACGTTTTTGGTTCATTTGTTTATGCCGTTTTTGCTGTAGATTTTCATGCAGATTTTCTGTTTTGTTAAAAACCCCATTAAAGAGG
Organism: Rhinella marina; assembly: GCA_900303285.1. Taxonomy (NCBI): domain Eukaryota; kingdom Metazoa; phylum Chordata; class Amphibia; order Anura; family Bufonidae; genus Rhinella; species Rhinella marina. Next base: position 73,872 of record ONZH01028209.1, on the reverse strand, counting down.
CTCTGTCACTAGGTTGTAACCTATGTATTTAAATACATAGGTTACAAGTCCTAGTGACAACTTTTAAAATCATACCTTTCATGCAGAGTTCTGCGCAGCGGTCGCGTAGAAATCTAAACTTTAAAACATATGCAAATGAGCCATCGGAGCACCGGGGGGCGGCCTCTTTCCTCTGGAGCACCGCTCCCCCGGGCCCGAGGCACGTCCCCTTTCTTTAATCACGCCCCCTCCTGTACTTGATAGACAGCTGAACTCTCGCGCATGCGCCCTAAAATTTTCCCGGCGCATGCGCAGTAGACACTGCAAGCGCTGTCTTCTGTTCTGCGCACGCGCCGTCACTTCGCTAGTCCCGGGAGTGACGGCGCGTGCGCAGAAGAGAAGACAGCGCTTGCGCCGGGAAAATTTTAGGGTGCATGCGCGAGAGTTCAGCGCTAGACTTACCAGTCTAGCGCTGTCTATCAAGTACAGGAAGGGGCGTGATTAGAGACAGGGGACGTGCCTCGGGCCCGGGGGAGCGGTGCTCCAGAGGAAAGAGGCCGCCCCCCGGTGCTCCGATGGCTCATTTGCATATGTTTTAAAGTTTAGATTTCTACGCGACCGCTGCGCAGAACTCTGCATGAAAGGTATGATTTTAAAAGTTGTCACTAGGACTTGTAACCTATGTATTTAAATACATAGGTTACAACCTAGTGACAGAGCCTCTTTAAGTTTATGGGAAAAACAACTGTACAGAAGGCTAGCTCTCCGGCCATCGCTGGAGTCAGGGGCGGTCTTGGGCACCACACATCCTATGCATTCGCATAGGGCCCCCGACGTCCAAGGGGGCCCCCACGCTCCGCTCTTGTGCTGGTGTCCAAGACCGCCCGCCCGCCCAGCTGTCACGTACTGCATTTGTCCGAATGCGTACTCATTTTATAAATTAGTACACTAATGCGTACTAATTTATAAAATGCATACACATTAGTGTACATACTAAAATATGCATATGAATTAGCGTGCAGATTTGAAAAAGCGCACGCAAATTCCACCCGAGCATGCTCTAGTCCCAGTCTTTGATGTGTGGGGGGGGCGTGCCATTGGGGGGGTGTCATCAGAGGGCGTGTCATCAGGGGCGTGGCGCATCATTGGGGGGTGGGGGCCCCCGGACATAACTTCGCTTAGGGCCCCAGAAATGCCAAGACCGCCCCTGGCTGGAGTCATGGTTTTACAACCTCTCGAGAGCCATAAGATGCTACTGGTCTACAGTACAGATGACAAAGGATGTAGGGTTTTACTGTGAACATCCCTGGTATTCAATAGGTTTGTTGATCTGCAGCGCTGGGGTCTTGAGTATGAACTAAGAGCAATGTCTACCCAGAGTTTGTAGGATATCCCTGTGTTTGCATGGGTCTCCCCCGTGTACTCTGCTTTCCTCCCACACTCCAATAACATACTGATAGGTTCATTCTGAATTTACATTGTCCCTAGTGGAGACAGGGATTGATGCGAGTGATGACAAGCTATGAACAGCGCTGCAGAATATGTAAGTGCTATATAAATGGATAAAATAATTAAAAACCGGACACATCACCTCCACATACAGCATCAAATTCTCTAGACTTGTCTACTAAGTGCCACAGCGATAATGCATCCATCAGTAACAGACGAATGAACAACACATTCCTTCCAAAGCTGTAATGTCCAATTAATATCGCTGACTATTTCATAACCTATCACCCAGGAGGGAAGGGGGAGGGTGCTGCCAACACCCTCGTACAAATGCATTATCTGCCAAACTGGCCTCAAACTTGAGGGTGCCCACCCTGGCACCCAGCACCTGGGGCACATGCTTCTCAGCCCACTCCCTCTTCCATGGAATATGGTTCAAATGAGCAAAAGAATGAATACATATCTTTGTGAAAAAAAATTATAATCGTGTCGATAGATGCAGCAGACATGTCTATAGACAATGGCGAATACAGACAGAAGGGGAAATGTGTCTTCTCTCAAGTTAAAGTTGTCATATTTATAAAGTGCTGCACAACATTGTATAATATATACTAGATACAAACAATTCTAAAGTCATAAAAATGTTGATACATAACCCTCCTAAGGTAAATGTATGATACACTGGTGATAGATAGAGAGATAGATATGAGAGATAGATATGAGAGATAGATATGAGAGATAGATATGAGAGATAGATATGAGAGATAGATATGAGAGATAGATATGAGAGATAGATATGAGAGATAGATATGAGAGATAGATATGAGAGATAGATATGAGAGATAGATATGATATGATTGATATGATATGATTGATATGATATGATTGATATGATATGATTGATATGATATGATTGATATGATTGATATGATAGATAGATATGATATGATAGATAGATATGATATGATAGATAGATATGATAGATATGATATGATAGATATGATATGATAGATATGATAGATATGATATGATAGATATGATATGATAGATGGATGGATAGATAGATAGATAGAATGGATAGGATAGATAGATAGATTAGATAGGAAGGATAGATAGATAGGAAGGATAGATAGATAGATAGATAGATAGATAGATAGGATAGATAGATGAATAGATAGGATAGATAGGATAGATAGATGGATATGAGAGATGGATGGATATGAGAGATAGATAGATAGATACATGGATATGAGAGAGATGGATGGATATGAGAGATGGATAGATAGATGGGTATGAGAGAGGGATAGATAAATATGGGGTAGATAGATATAGGGTAGATAGATATGGGGTAGATGGGTGGATAGATATAGGGTAGATAGATAGATAGATAGATATAGGGTAGATAGATATGGGGTAGATGGGTAGATAGATAGATATAGGGTAGATGGGTGGGTGGATAGATAGATATAGGGTAGATAGATAGATATAGGGTAGATAGATATGGGGTAGATGGGTAGATAGATAGATATGGGGTAGATCGGTAGATGGATATGGAATAAATAGATCATATGAGATGGGTAATATCTAGACAGATAGATAAATATGAGATAGATATTACATGCAGAGAGAGATTCAATTTATTAGATATTAGAAATATTAGATATGAGATAGATATACATATTAGATATGAGAGATATTAGATATGAGATAGGTATTAGATATAAGATATAGATATGGGATGGATAGATATGAGAGAGAGAGAGATATTAGATATGATAGATAAATAATATATAGATATTAGACAGACATATGAGACAGTTATACACACATACACAATCACACATACAGCAGTCAGATTCCTCCCTCTTGCACTAACCTCCCCATCCTCCTGCATAGCTTCCTATTACAGATCTGCCAGGAGGGGTTGGTACCTGCTTATCAAATGTAAACAAAATGACTGCACCATCCCCTTCCCTGCCAGTGTCCCCATCACACGAATACTCACTGTCTGTGGCCATGGTGCTTGGTGCAGAAGTCTCCCCCTCCCCACTAGCCCAGCAGCAGCTTGCAGTGAGGAGCAGGGATGATGCTGAGAGGCTTCATATTACACAGGCAGCAGTGCAATGCTAGTGGAGATGATGCAGCTGGCCTCATTGCATGATGACCCTTCTTTGCTCCTCTCCCCATCACACACTCTCCGGCTGCAGCCTCACCACCTCCTGTGAGGTGTCTACTGCTCAGGGCTAAGCAATGCACTGCAGATCTAGAGAAAGGAAACCCCTGGAGAGGCAGCAGAGTGGATGCTGATCATCAATTATAAGCATATGCTGACTATTCCTCATTTCATGTTGGCAGGACCACTGTCATAACACATTTCATTAGTTCATATCCTTCTGTCTGTTTTATGATGGCCATAGAAGGGATGATTTGTCACACACTATACAGCCATTAACATCATACTTGACAGTTTTTGAGAAGGGATCAGGGAGAATCCAAAAAGTGATGTAAGAAGCAGAGCTGAAGATGTTTTTCATTATGCCCTGACCAGCCTACAGCATTTGAATCAAAAATAGTACATAGGACCACCCTCCTTACATTACAAAATGAATACAGACCAGACTAGACATCGAAGCTCCTAAACATACACAGACCCCAGATCAGATTGTTTAAATAATACAGACCAGACATCAGAGCCCCTAAACATATACAGACCTCAGATCAGATGGTCTAAATAAGTAAAGACCTCAGACCAGACATCAAAGCTCCTAAACATATACAGACCCCAGACCATATCCTCTAAATAAATACAGATCCCCGACGAGATCCTCCAAATAAATACAGACCCCCAAACCAGACATCAGAGCTCCTAAACATATAAAGGTCCCAGAACAGATCCTCTAAATAAATACATATTCCAGACCAGACATGACAGCCCCTAAACATATACAGACCCCAGACTACTTCCTCTAAATAAATACAGCCCTCTAAATAAATACAGATCCCAAACCAGACAGCTTGAATACAGACCCCAGACCAGATCCTCTAAATACATACAGACCCCCCAAACCATACATCAGAGATCCTTAACGTATACATACCCCAGTCCAGATCCTCCAAATAAATACAGACCCCAGACCAGATAAAGGTCCCAGAGCTCCTAAACAAAGGTCCCAGATCAGATCCTCTAAATAAATACAAACCCCAGACCAGACAGCCTTAATAAATACAGATCCCAGACCAGATATCAGAGCTCGTAAACATTGACAGACCCTGACCATATCCTCTAAATTAATACAGACCCCAAACCAGACCTCAGAGTTCCTAAACATATATAGACCCCGGTCCAGATCCTCTAAATAAATACAGACCCCCAAACCAGACATCAGAGATCCTTAACGTATACATACCCCAGACCAGGGATGCCCAACCTGCGGCCCTCCAGCTGTTGTAAAACTACAACTCCCAGCAAGCCTAGAAAGCATACAGCTATCAGCCTACAGTAGGGCATGGTGGTTTTGGAACAGCTGGAGGGCCGCAGGTTGGGCATCCCTGGTCTGGGGTATGTATATGTTAAGGATCTCTGATGTCTGGTTTGGGGGTCTGTATTTATTTAGAGATCCTTAACATATACATACTCCAGACCAGGGATGCCCAACCTGCGGCCCTCCAGCTGTTGTAAAAGTACAACTCCAAGCAAGCCCGGAAAGCCTACAGCTATCAGCCTACATCAGGGCATGGTGGGAATTATACTTTTATAACAGCTGGAGAGCCGCAGGTTTAGCATCCCTTCCCCAGACTATATCTTCTACATAAATACAGACCCCAGACCAGACATCAGAGCTCCTAATCATAGACAGACTTCTTACCCTATCCTCTAAATAAATAAAGCCCTCAGACCAGACATCAGAGCTCCTAAACATACACAGACCCCAGACTAGATCCTCTAAATAAATAGAAACCCAAACCAGACAGCCTTAACAAATACAGACCAAATCACCAAATACAGACCTCAGACCAGACGCCCTAAAGTAATACAGACCTTATACTGTGTAAATAAATACAGACCACAGTCATCAGGGCCCCTAAACATATACCGACCCCAGACCAGTCCCTCCAAATAAACACAGACCTCATACCATCTAAATAAATACAGGCCCCAAACCAGACAGCTTGAATACAGACCCCAGACCAAATCCTCCTAAATACGTATAAACCCCAGACCAGACGGCCCTGATAAATACAGACCCCAGATGGGACATCAGAGCTCATAAACATACAGACCCCTGGCCAGGTCCTCTAAATAAATACAGGCCCCAAACCAGATAGCCCAGATGAATACAGACCCCAGATGAGACATCAGAGCTCCTAAACAGACAGACCCCTGACCATATCCTCTAAATAAAGACCCCCCCCCCCAACCAGACATTAGAGCCCCTAAACTTGCACAGATCCTAGACCAGATCCTCTAAATAAATACAGACCCCAGACCAGATGCCGTAAAGTAATACAGATTGCAGATCAGTCCTGTCAGATATTCGCCTCTCCTTGTACTTGCAGTTCTCTGCACTCCAGGATACCACCACATTGTTTGGGGAGAGAGGAGAAGAACCACAGGATAGAGAAGATGTGGAGTACCTGGAAAATGTGCCTGGTGTTCTGGGAATCTGCGAAATCTCCAATTTTTTTAGGAGTCAAGATATTCTGAGTTTTTGTAAGGGTTTGTCCAGGTGCTTAATATTGGCGACCTATCCTCAGGATAGGGCATCAGTGTCTGAACAGTGGGGTTCCACTCCCGGCACCTCTGCTGATCAGTTCTTTGAAGAGCACTCAGTTCTTCTTGAGCGCCATAGCCTCTTCCTAGGCACTGACATCACGTTCATCGTTCACAAGGCCTACACGCAGCTCAGTACCATTCAAGTGAATGGACCTGGGCTGCAAAGCCAGACACAGGCACTAAGATGTGGGCTGATCAGCGTGGGTGCTGTGTGTCGGAGCACAACCGATCAGATATTGATAACCTATCCCGAAAATAGGTAATCAATATTAAACACCCGGAAAAGCCCTTTAAAGGGAATGTCACCAGGGCTATGCTCCCATGTTATGATGTCCTCGATATTCACAAACTGCCTCTCCCCAGACGCTGATTGACAGCTTTCTCTCTAGGCAAAGTAATGGGGAGAAAGCTATCAATCTGCAACAGGAGGATGGGGGGAGATAACTGCTCCTGAATACTAGGGGTCCAGGCTCACACAGCGCTTGGCTCGTTCTGCACCTGACAAACCATGATTGCATGAAAACCATTGTGATTGACCGCCGGATTCAGGGTCACTGTCACTACGTTAGGTTGACCACAGATTAGACAGCATGAACCTAATGACAGATTCCTTTTAAGACGCATCAGACGGTTGTAAGATCGTTATGGTGATGTGTTTGATGATCCAGCGAGTCATTAACGATTATTCAACACATTGAACATACGGATCAATAACCCTGAGTTAATGATAAGGTGGGTAACAATCAGTGGAGCCGTTACCATCGATCACTGCGGTTGCGGAACATTTTATTGGTGATTTTAAAACCATCCTGTCCTCAAAATTGGATTTATTTCACTAGTTTTCTATTGCCCATCTTAAAGAGGACCTGTCGCCTCTCCTGACATGTCTGTTTTAGTACTTACTTACATTGGACATCTTTTCATAAAACTCTATGTTCTTCTATAAATCCTACTAGAAGTTTCTAAATGAATTACTAGCACTTTACAATGAAGGTCCAGCTGGGTCTTACTGGTTAGGAGAGTGTCCCTGCACAGTCTGACATTGGCAGCACTGATTGGATAGTGTCGGACGGTGCAGGGACCCACACCCAGATGGATCCTTATTGCAGACTGCTGGCAAATCATTCATAAGATTTAGGCTAGGCGACACTGGTCGCGGCCAGGATAGCTGAATAGCAGGGATCCCATAGAAATGAATGGGATCGCCGCTGCAGTTGCAAGAAGTCCAGCCCTGTTGGATTTCTTGCAACTGCAGCAGCGATCTCATTCATTTCTATGGGATCCCTGCTATTCAGCGATCCTGGCTGTGACCAGTGTCGCCATGTAGCCCTAGTCTTATTTCACTAGTTTTCTATTGCCCATCTTAAAGAGGAGCTGGCACCTCTCCTGACATGTCTGTTTTGGTACTTACTTACCTTCGCCATGACATAACAATTCTGGAGCATCTTTTCATAAAACTCTATGTTCTTCTATAAATCCTACTAGAAGTTTCTGAATGAATTACTAGCACTTTACAATGAAGGTCCAGCTTGGTCTTACTGGTTAGGGATATGTCCCTGCACAGTCTGACACTGGCAGCACTGATTGGATAGTGTCAAACAGTGCAGGGACACACCCCCAGCTCGATCCTTATTGCAGACTGATGGCAAATCAGGGTGACATTTACACAGAATTTCCATGCTATTAAACCTGGCATACAGCCCGGTAAAGTTGAGCATGCTGGCTAACATGATACCTGCCTTGTGAACATCAGTTTGCAGCGTTCACAAGACTTTTATTCTTTATGCAAATTAGGGTCTCGGAGCACTGAGGGGCAGGGCCTAGCCCTTGGGTGTTTCTCAGCTTTCCAAGTGTTGAGCCGCTGTGGGAGACCACAGATATAAGCCCTATAGTCATATGTCCACAATGCGGCCGATACGTTCCATCTCAATTTGGGATTTTGTAGCAGAGCGTGGATTTTATCAAATAGTTGAATAGAAGAAATAACCATTAGTGATCGTCCAAGGTGTAAGTGCACACAGTAGTGCACCCACGGCGTATACAATGACTAGTACTGAAGAGCAGTGCAGTGTAGGCTAGAGTGGATCTTACACTGGAAGCCACTAACTTCCAATTGGAAGACAATACTGTATACTTCTCAGGATGTTGGTTTTGATGGATTGCTTAAAGGGGTTTTCCAAGTCTCTGATATAGGAGTTTTGACACCCCACTCCGCCCCCGATGCTGGAACTAGCAGTTTAAATTAAGGAAGAACAGCTCCGTTCAAATTGTAGTGGTCGTGCTGAGTAACTGCAGCTCAGCTCCTATTGACGTGAATGAGATGAACTGCAGTAACCCGGTATGGCCACTACACTTTGAATGGCGCTGTGCTTCCTGCTCCATTCAAAGATTCCTATGTTCTTGCACTCCCTGGTCTTGGTGACCACCATTAGCAATGGGGGGGGGGGGGATTTGTATTCAAATCCATTTCACAAAATTTTTATTATTCATTTATTAATATTACAGGTTGTCCAAGGCTGACTTCTTTTTTACCCACCCCCCCAAAAAAAAAAAAAAATCCAAATAACATACTATTACTTTTCCCCAAAAAAATCTGCAATGACCAGTATAAAAATATATTACAGGCACAGTATATACAAATGTTTCGAGGTCGTCCTGTACAGTTCTTCATTCTTCTGCTCAAGATCATAAATCTTAGTCTATTCTTAGTCTCTTTGAAGTGTGAAGATCTGAAAAAAAGAACATAAAATCCCAGGGATATTTTATGGGCTCCGTATCAACAATAATCACATTTCACACACGGAGTAAGATAATTACTGTGAACATTCATTACTGGTAATGAAGACAACATAAAAGTATCTTCTCCTTACGTCTACTTTAGTAAATACTAGTATTCTCCATGAAATTCTGGAACATCTTTTCTGAGAACTTTGCACTGTGTCCTTCCTCTGTTATTCCTCCAGGAAAAAGTATCAAATTGTCAACTGGGCGTGTCCTTACACAATCTGACACTGTTCAGTCAGCACTGGCACTGTATCACTGTGTAGAGATGCACGCTACTGACAAGGGGAATAGTAAAAGACAATTGTCAATTTGCTCATCGATGTCCAGGAAGAATAACAGAGGAACCGCACTACATACAGTTCTCCGAAAAGACGCTATGGTTATTTCATGGGAAATTAAAAGTATTTACTAAAATAGCTATTTTAGGAGAGGTGGCATGTCCTCTTTCAGAGGCCAGCCAAAAAAAATAAAAGCAATCATCACAATAGGGCCAGTCTGACAAAACCTTCTGGATTTCGGACCTATTCAAGTAAATGGGTCCACATCTGTGATACCGTGTGCACACGGCCGGTGCCCGTATATTGTGGACCCACGGGCACCGGCCGTGCGCATGAAGTGTCTGATCTGTAGGACCCGACGAATCACAAGAACAAGGGTCCCTCGTCTCCTGTATGGAGGGGTTGTCGAGCAGATGTGCTGACACTCCATTCATCTCCTTCGGACTGCCGGAGATAGCCGAGTGTTAAAGGGGTTATCCCATGACTAATGTAAAAAATGAAAACCAGGCATCATATAGTACATGAGAACCTCTTTCTAACAAAGCTAGAACCAGCCCTGTACCTCACATGGATCCAGAGATCTCCCCATTCATTGCTCTGCTAGATTTATATAGACCTGGCAGCTCAAGGGGAGTGTCTTTTCTGCTGCAGTTAAGGGGGCGTGTCCATGCTCTTCCTATCACAGCTCAGGAGGCAGTTGAAGGATAAAACTGAGCATGTGCGGCCTTCTCAGTGAGCAGGTCAAAGAAATAATAAAAAGAACAAACTGCAGGTGGCACTATACAGATACATTTTATTGAATAACTCTGTGGCTATGTTAAATATTTAATTACATACAATTACAAAAGTATTCAGATCCAGCTGCTGGTTTGAAAACTGTACAATATTTTTCGTGGGACAACCCCTTTAAGGTGCCTTCATGCGCGGCAGATTTTGTGTCAGAAAATTCTGCGACTGAAAATCAGTTCCATTCATTTGAATAGGGCAGCAAGCATGGATTTCTGCAAGCCCCATTGAGGTGAATGGAACTGATTTTCAGCCACGGAATATACTGCCATAAAATCTGCCACAAGTCCCTAATACTCCACAAACTCCGGGAGAGGTTCACATCCAAACCCTAATGCACAATGTGTCTGACAAGGCTGGCAATACCAGACCCAGCCTGTGGAGCACTGCAGCCTACCTGGGGACATGGACCCATGTGAGGGACTAGTCTATGTACAGTACTGATACAGAAGTAGCTGGCAGTATACAGTCATTACACAGACTATACTACTTGCCTCACCTTCACTGCTGGATGAAGACTCTTCCTCTGGAATCGCTGGCATCTTCACAGGTTCCGTCTCAGGTAATGGCGTGTTAGCTGCAATTCAAATACAAATCTTAAATATGAAAAACTACAGTGAAATTCCCTTAATCTGACATCTACAAATCCTGATAATCCAGCATTTGTTTCCAGCACAATAATCTTAAAGCGTACAGAATATTTCCTAAAAGTTTTTACATGTCATAGTGACGTGTCAGAAGCTTTGACTGCTGGGAGGGGGTCCAAGGGCTTTGACCCCACAGATTGTTAAAATGAAGGGGCAGAAGGGCTCCTCCGAGCAGCGTAAAGGGTCATTAAAGGTCTATGGGGAAGATTTATTATTTCCCTTTGCTAGTTTTCTAGGGTAAAAACACTGAAATCTATGGCTGCTACGAGCTGCCGTAGAGTTCAGATTAGGCGCATGGACTGCCGCCTAAAACCGTATATGACCAGGTCTGCGCCTCGCCATAAAATTAGGCCCATCTTTCAGCAGCGTGTAAAATGCCAGTGTATGATAAATCTCCCCTGATGAGTTTGTACCCAAATGCTCAGGGTACATCCTTAAAAAAAAAAAAAATGTGCATTGAACTTCGCAACAAATTTCCAGCAAAATATGCTTGTGTCCACTGTGGATTTTGGTGCGGAGAGAAACGATTGACACACTTCAGATTTAAAATCCACACCACATGTCACTTTCTGTGCATATTTTTTTTTATTTTTTTATTTTTGCACCCCCATAGCTACGCGCCTGCATTTTACCCAATTCTTCTACAATACAGACCAGCGCTGTTCTACATTTACATTAGTCTTGGAAAACTTGCATCCATAAAGGCTCTGAATTAGGTAAGCTTTGCAGCAGTAAACACGAAGCACGTAGTAATCTTTGTTGAGAGGCTTTTCAGTTACTGCTCCCTTTTTAGGTCTCAGCTGTGAAGGCATCACATGTCCCCCAGCAAATCAGTAACGTGACTTGACAGCGCATGACTCTAGAGCCAGCAATGAATGTGTATGTGGACTGACAAGCATACAGAAATGCCCATTAAAAAAAAAAAAAAATTACTTCTCTATATATCTGTTCTCCTGGTCAGTACAGTATATGGAGGTATCAAAAGTCCATATTAAAAAGGGAGATTAGCTTGTAATAGAAAACAGCGGGTCACCCTAAAGGCCCCTTTACACAGGCTGAGAATCCATGAGTGGTTATGTAAATTCAGCGGTCTCCTTCACTGACGAGCAGGCAATTGCCAGGAAGGAAAGTTTTCTTCCCAAAAATAGCCTGATGAATTGTCCCGTGTATAAAGGGGCCTTAAAGGAGTTCTGTAAAACTGATGATCTATCCCCTGGATAGATCATCAGTATCTGATCGGCGGCGGTCTGACACCAGGACCCCTCGCCGATCAGCTGTTTGAGAAGGCAGCGGCGCTGCAGGAGCGCAGCGGCCTTCTCTATGTTTTCCTCAGGCCCAGTGACGTCACAACTAGTTTCACTGGCCTGGGCGGGGCTAAGCTCTGTTCGCTTGAATGGAGCTTAGCCCCGCCCAGGCCAGTGATACTAGTCGGGACGTCACTGGGCCTGCGGTAAACACAGAGAAGGCTGCAGCGCCGCTGCCTTCTCAAACAGCTGATCGGCGGGGGTCCTGGGTGTCCGACCGCCGCCGATCAGATGCTGATGATCTATCCAGAAGATAGATCATCAGTTTTAAAGAACTACAGAACCCCTTTAAGGTCTAGCTCACACATCAGTGGAGCAGCCAATGGCAGGCGGTTACGTCCTCACCTGCCATTGGCTGCTTCCCAACCTCCCCACCCCACCCCCTTCCGAACACCGGATGTTTTCATCTGCGCACAGGGAGAAGCAGCGGCGGTGCGGGGACCAGGAGCGGCGCAGGAACCTGCGTAAGTATATACAATGTGAGGGGCCTGGCCTATGGGGGAGCATTTTATAGTCTTTGAGAACCCCTTTAAGCCTAGAAAGGAAAGATAAATGTAAGAAGATACTTGCCCATGCTGTTCATTAGGGTGACATGAGGGGCACCTATCGTTCAGGTGTCACCATACACATTAGATAGTTGCTGAACTTCCATCAGAGACATTTTTGCTATGGGTTTCTCTGCACTGTTTTGTTGCATGGGTGTTGAAAGTCACGTAACTCAGGCATTCGATTTAAAAAAAAAAAAAGTGGGTTTCTCTGAAATTTGCCACCACAAAAACTGGCCAAAATAGGTTGGTTTTTGCAGGGGCATTGCTGAAGGAATTGCAACAGACTGTCTGCAAAGGTGAAAACCCACAGAGCAAGTCAGTCTACACGGCAGGTTTTATCCTTCAAGATACCGATTCATTGCCTGTTTCAGGTGTTCTGTGTCTACTGTCGTGTACTCACATCATCACGATCAGATTGACTGTATGATAAATCACTATGAAGGTCAGGGGAGACACAATATTGAGGGGATGCATAAGCTCTAAAGGTCCCTTTAGACGGGACGACAGTCTGTGATTGTTAGGAGGGAGGTCCTTCCCGACCATCACCTGCTCATCAGTGGAGAAGACTGCTGCTATTACATGCAGAGATCTCCTCCACAGTATGGGGAGGAGAGATTGTTATGCCATCGTTCGTTCTCATACAGACTTGTTGTTTGTTGGCAGCAGATCATGTTTACACAGGACTGACCACTAGTTTAGTATCCACACAAATGATCTATTACGTGTTTCGCTCATTCATCGAGTAATTGATGGCATTTTTACACCAGCAGATAATCTGTAATAAACGAGCGCTCCTATGAACGCTCGTTTGTTATCTACCGGATTCTTGCCCCGTGTAACGTGCCCTTTAGATTAATGTATGCCCACCTTTGTGTGTGTTGATTCACATGTTGTGTGCTGACAGGTACACACGTACCCATTGATTTTAATGTGTTTATTTATGCATCAGTTATTTTCCCACTCACTGTGGGTCAGTGTAAAAACCACAGAGACATGCACTACTTTGATCCATAATCTGGACAGAACATGCCCACTCAAGCCTATGGGTCTGTGAAAACCACTGACGCAACAAGGGTGGCCTACGTTTTCGCTCAGTGATTTTCAAGCACTAGGAGAGTAGGAGATGCTCTGGAAACTAATTTTCCGCCTAGCAGTGTATGTGATATACGGATGACACACGGATACCGAACACGGATCCTTAACTAATGAACCCCTGACCATCTTGTCATCACGGACACAGACTATGAAAGAAGGCTTAGCTTAGGGTGGCTATAGTTGGGTTCCATTTAGATTTAGGGTCATGTGTGGATTCTTGACCTTATTAAGGGTCAGATTCAGCAATTTTGTGCAGCATTTTTAATATTTCTACTTTTTTGTCTTGCTTGTACAACCTATTGATTCCATGAACTGTATATTTTTGATACACGGAGGTGCTGCCCTTTCTATACATGTGTGCCTGTGTTTGTACTTAGCATATCGGTCTATGTCAGTGATGGGGAGCCTTTTACAGACCGAGTGCCCAAACCCACATATTTATCGCAAAGTACCAACACAGCAATTTAACCTGAATACCAATATAGTGTATATTCCATCTACTTCATCATTTAGCTATAATAGCCTGCCTACATTCAGTGCGCTGCCTGTTTGTTCATAGTGCGCCCTGCACTGATGAATGGCAGGAAAAGTCCAAGGCATATTGGCACACCATAGACTTTTTCCAGGGTGCGGGTGCCCACAGAGAGGGCTCTGAGTGCTGCCAATGGCACCCGTGCCATAGGTTCGCCACCACTGTTCTATATCCATTGGCAAGCACTCCTGCCACATATCTAGGTGGTACTCACTGCTGCACTTGGGTTGCACAATTTAAACTTGAATTAAATGCTAATACGGTCCTTTGATTTTCTCATCTTTGTGGTGATTTATTCTCTTTTCTGACCCAACCATAGAGTAGTGCATTGTGGAGGCTCAGATGGCAAGCACTATGCAGTTTTTTAAAGAAGAAACTAGCTGAGATGTTATATTCACTTTAGATGTGAGTAGAGGAGAAAAGAACATTATATAGCTCAAAAATCAATGCGAGATAAGGAGAAAAACTTCTATGCAGCAGAGGGCAGATGAGAAAGCATAACTTATAAAGTCCAGCCCAGGGATGCCCAACCTGTAGCAAAACTACTACTCCCAGCATGCCCAGACTGCTTACAGCTATCAGCCTACAGCAGAACATAGTGGGAGTTGTAGTTTTACAACAGCTGAAGATCCGCAGGTTGGCCATCCCTGGTCCAGCCATTAGAACGGCACGCAGCTTTTTATAAAACAAGGCTCACCTTTCTTTGCTGCCTCTCGCCTCGCCCTCCTCCTGGCTCTCCTTAATCGTTCCCTTTCCGCTTTAGTGATAGGAATATGTATTTCGGCCACAGTGGATTTCATGGCCATCTGAACCTGCCGGTGACGTCTGGATCTGACCGCCTGTTTGTATGAATGGACAGAAATAATAAGTGACAGATGAGCGTGTCCATACAGGACGGAAGTGTAGACGATTTACAGTCTAGCATTTTACAGTACTAGCACAATTCAATTTTTGCTTTCTGTCAGTCAATGGGAACCTTCAAGGACTATTTTCAAGCGATGAAAATCTGTCCTGGTCAAGTGGTGGGCACATAGACGCATGGCTCCTTACAGTCCAGTCATCAGAGCTGTGTCTTGTAAGGAGCCATGCACCTGTGTGTCCGTCACACGAACAGGACAGACAAACATCCCCTTATGCTTGCTATACAAGACCGTATCAGTATTGTGGTCCGCAAAATATGGATGCGGGCCCCATTGTAGAAATGCCTATTCTTGTTTGCAAAAAGGACAAGAACAGGACCTGTTCTAGAATTAGTGGCACGGCCGCACAGATGCGGACAGCACATGGATGACATCCGTGTTCTGTCCACATTTTTTGTGGACCCAAAAAATGCGGCCTGGCTGTGGACCGAAAATACGGTGGTGTACATGAAGCATTAGAGGAGACACGAATTGGTGATAATGTATAGTTATCCAGATACAGCTGAGTGGAGAAAGATGTCCTAACCATTATGTACAAATATATGGGGGAAAGTTGGTTTGCGATGCCTTGAAAAGAGCTTAGGTAGGGCACTAGCTCTCCTTAAAGAGACCAGCTATGTATGGCCAGCCAGAATCCTACTCCATACTGATGAGGGCAAGCACCCGACACAGCTATCTACAGATGGATATAAGGCTTGGCTATTTTCCCTTGTCATGTTCCAAGGCTTGTTAACAAGTCGGAATTTGACTCATAGAGAGCCTAGTGGCCTATTTTTTTCCTATGAAGCACTGCCAAAAAGTCTCCATAAACAGATGGTCTCTTTAAGGAGTTTCAACACCTTACCTAACCTATAATCAAGATTAGAGTACATATGGAGTTGTATTCTGTCAGATTCTGGTCCTGCAAATGCACTGAAGGTGGAGCTTCAATGTGAAGTGCTCTCTGAGCTGCTTCACAGAACTTCCTCTCTGAGTGACAGCTCAGGGGTCTCCTGTTGGTTCCTACAGCTGTCACTGAAAACAGAGGGGAGAGTCTGTGAAGCAGCCCAATTAATATAGCAAGAGCAGATCACAGTGAAGCTCTGCCTCCAGTGCACATAAGAAGCAGAATCTGGCAGCATAAAACTTCATATTCACACTACTCCTGATAATAAAAGCTTCACATAAGGTATGTTTGTCCTGCTCTCCCCAGCCACTACCTAGTGCTGTCAACAGTTATGATACCATTGTATATGGAGACGTACTACTACAATCTGTGCTATGACTAGAGTATGCCAATCCCTGCAAAGCACTTATGTCTTACCTGTGTCACTGCAGTGTAGGTTTTAGATTTTATCTGTGCCAGATGTCTTGCTCTCTCTGACCCCTAAAATATAAATTACCATACCAAAGAAACACAGACGATGAGTAAAAAGATTGACGTTAGGTCCCTTCTTCACTATATCTTCAATATGGATGGGGCAGTAAAACTTACCTCTGATTCTTGAGAAGTGCCTTCTTGCTCATCGCTAATTCTGGTTCTTGGTGCCTAACAAAAGAAAAAAATAACTTCTAGAGGGTTTCAGGGTGTTAAATATTGATGTTTTTACCTTGAGATACATTACCAATGTTTTCCGTAATGGAGGGCCAACCCTGTGACCCCAAAATGATATGGTTCCTATCTGTTTACACAGGCGCAGCAGGTTGTTTGCACAGGCAGCTCAGTCCCATTTGTGTGAATTAGACCGAACAACAGTACCAGGGTCAGCTACACTATGTATGGTGCTGTGTCTTTGTAAAGGACCCATTTACTCTCCTGACTAGCGGAGTATAAGTGGGGGAGAGAGTGCAACCTTTTCTCTGCAACATGCGGATGTATTGTCGGCTGCAGTTTCTCCTTTTGCTTCCAAACGATCAATGGGAGTGACCAGCTAGTGCCAGCTTCAATATAACAAGGGGAAGGTTACTTAAAGGGGTTTTTCAGGATTTACTACTGATGACCTATCCTCAGGATAGATCATCAGTATCTGATCAGTGTGGGTCCAACACCCGGGACCCCCGTCGATCAGCTGTTTGAGAAGGTACCGGCGTTCCTGTGAGCGCCGCTAGCTTCTCCCCGCTCACCAAGCACAGCGCCGTACATGGTACAGTGGCTGTGCTTGGTATAGTGATCAGCCCCATTCACTTGAATGGGGCTGAGCCGCTCCTAGGCCACGTGACCGATGAATATGACGTCACTGGCCTAGGAAAAGTTGAGAGAAGGCCACGGTGCTCACAGGAGCGCCGGTACCTTCTCCAACAGCTGATCAGCAGGGGTCCTGGGTGTTGGACCCCCACCAATCAGATACTGATGACCCATCCTATGGATAGGTCATCAGTAATAAAATCCCCGAAAAACCTGGGATTGCAAGTATGTGCAATGATTATGCTTGGTTTACATCTGCGCTACAATTCCAGTATTCTGTTCTGGCATAGGATCAGAATAGTGGAATAGTGGGATCCGGCATATGCTGGATGTTGCCGGAACACCCTGTATCCTATTCACCTGCGGGAATCTCCATCACAGATGTGAGCTTAGCCAGGGGCGGGCCGGTGCTACTAGGGCCGGCCAGTCTACAAGCTGCAAAGTCCAGCAAGAATAATTGGCAGCTCAACTATATCTGTTCAGCAGCGCCAGCACAGCACTCAGAACTACACCTGCTGCCTGCACCGCTTGTGATCACCAACACCACTCAATCACACTCACTGCAGCCGTATAGGACAGGATCGGGATGCATACATCCTGTTAAGACTCCGCCCCCTAGTGACGTCAGTGCGGGTCACATGACAAACACACTGACCCGTGCGCTGCTAGTGCCGCCGTTAGGGAGACCTGGGAGAGAGCGAATCACATGCCTTGGAGACTGGAGTGCTTTACTGTGAACACTCACCCAGCCAGTAAGTTTGGTGCCAATAATGGACTTCTGCTTGGACACTACAGTCATATAAAATAAGAAAAATAATAGGCGATTTGGAGGTGGAGTGCAGAAAAAATAAAAGTGGAGTGCAGAAAAAATAAAAGTGGAGAGAATATAATATAGTAATGTGCAGCCAGCACAGGTGAGGTGCTGGTGAAGCACATGGCAGCAACAGAAGGCTGCACAATACTGCATAGCTGAGAAGGCTATGTGCATTATACTAATATATATATATATATATATATATATATATATATATATATATATATATATTAACGAAAATGAGGCAGCACTCCAAATGGTGAAAACAATGGTGGACGTTTATTCCGGATCGCGATGTTTCGGCCCTTCTCAATGAGGCCTTCCTCAAGTGTATATATATATATATATATATATATATATATATATATATATATACACACCATATAATTAAAGGGGTTGTATCATTTCAGACAATGGGGGTTACCTCTGGGACCCGTCACCCGCACCCATCTCATAAACGGAGCCTTGAAAGTCACAGAGGGTGCACCGCACACATTCATTTCTATGGGACTGACGTAAAAAGCCAAGCCAGCGCTCAGCTATTTTCAGCAGCAGCCCATTAAAATGAATGGAGGGTGGCTGCATATGCTCTGTGTGCCCTTCATGACTTTCAAGACTGCGTTTACAAGATAGGTGCGGGTGACAGGTCCCAGAGGTGGGACCCACACCTATCATACAAAGGGGGTATATCTAGCGATAAGCCCCCTTTGTCTAAGATGATACCACCCCTTTAAGATCAGCCCCTCCAATAAAATCCCATGTAAATAACATTCTCAGTCCCCTTCTGTCAGCTCTTCTAACATACAGTCCCATGTAAATAACATTAGCCCCTCCAACATGCAAGCAAAGTGTATATGAGAGATGTAAGAGACACTATACATAAAGGGGGCACATGTAAGAGACACTATACATAAAGGGGCCACATGTAAGAGACACTATACATAAAGGGGCCACATGTAAGAGACACTATACATAAAGGGGCCACATGTAAGAGACACTATACATAAAGGGGGCACATGTAAGAGACACTATACATAAAGGGGACACATAGTTGGTAAATCTTGCCCCTCTAATGACCATGTTGTTGCTACAGACTCAGTCATGTCCTGTATCTGGGATGGCACATGTGTATGATCCCAACATGAAAACACAGCCGGCTGCCACCTTTTCATGATTTACAGCCCATATACCTATACTGTCTTTATATGGTAGGCGGAGTTAAACAGGTAAAGGGTGGGCCGCTACACATGGGCCAGTGCTCTGTGCCTGCCCCCCAGGCTAAAATTTGCCAGCCAGCCCCTGAGCTTAGGCTTAAGGTCGAGTCCACATATTGGACTCACAGCGCGAGTATGCGGCAGCTCCCATACTGACCTCCCAACACTGCCGGGGTCGCATAGCATTATACTGATTTATGATGCTATGTAACCCTTGCAGTTCTGGAATGTATTGGATAACACTGACATAGTGCTGTCATTGTTATCTAATACATTCCAGAACTGTAAAGGTTTCATAGCATCATAGATCAATATAATGCTATGCAACCCCGGCAGTGTTGGGAGGTCAGTATGGGAGCTGCCACATACTCACTCTGCGAGTCCAATTTGTGGAACTCGCTCGTCTGAAAGGAGCCTAAAAAAAAGGTATGTTGTCATATATTGACTCTGTGATGGCAAAAGGACACTTTTTTGGCATACATTGGGTCACTGGGGGTATATGCCAACAGCTTTCCTGCTGCATATACAGAATTAACTGTCTCAGATATTCCACCTGCTAGTGGCCAAGCTTCCTAACTACAATGTGCAGGTGGCACACACAGTCAAAAATACTCAGATTCAAAAAAAATCACAAAGTTTGCATAATTAATATTTCAGCATTGTATACTGTTGTGTTTTTTTTTTTGTTGCTTACCACTTTTTCTTGCTTCCAAAACTGATATTCTTCTACTACGGACTGCAGATTATCTGTAAAGTCCTCTTTTATCAAACTCAGAGTCTTATCGGGCTGGGATCGATCAGCAGAAAGATGACATTTTGTTTTCTGATAGTGCTCTTGAATATTCATGATTTCCTAAGGAGAAGAAAAAATTAAGTTCAAACCAGTCTGGGAAAAAATATCCACCGTCTATACTCCATGGGTGCATAAAACGGCGCTCTTTGATATCCCCTGCGCTGGAAGAGGATGCATCTAATTTATGACGAGGCGCACGCCTCTTAATAAATTAGGTGCATACTCCAACAGTCTATGCGTCTAAATCGAAAATTACCCCAGTCTCTGAATGGAGTAGTTTATAATAGCTATTTATGCCGGTATCTAGACGTAAGTGTCAGTGAATTTACCAGGGCCGATAGCCAACCTCCACCACTCCCCAGTGGCAAGGAAGGCATGAAAAAAAAAAAAAAAATTTCATAGCATGGGCGTTTAAAAAGCTGGCGGATATTTTTAAAGGGGTTGTGTTACTTTAGTAAGTGGCATTTATCGTGTAGAGAAAGTTACTACAAGCCACTTACTAATGTATTGTGATTCTCCATATTGCTTCCTTTGCTTGCTGGATTTATTTTTCCATCACATTATACACTGCTCGTTTCCATGGTTACAGACCACCCTGCAATCCATCAGTGGTGGTCGTGCTTGCAGACTATAGGAAAAAGCGTCAGCCTCTCTGGTGGCCGGTACCATGGGAGCTCACATAGGCTGGTGCTTTTTCCTATATTGTGCAAGCACGACCACCACTGATGGATTGCAGGGTGGTCTGTAACCATGGAAACGAGCAGTGTATAATGTGATGGAAAAATGACACCCAGCGCATAAGCTGTACGTGCACACCAAATGTGCTGTGTACATAGCTTTACTAAGATATATCCATCTCATACTGCTTCATAGAACAAAATGGAAGGAAACAAATATATAAAATATAAAGTTACCTCCAAAGATTCTGACGTTATCAGGTCGGCTACTCTGTCTTTTTTTTCCATAAATTCTTCCCTGCTTTCTTCAGGTTTCATGCTCTTCTGTGACTTGAAGGTCAGCTGCGGAAATGCAAAAAAAAAAATATATCAACGTGCATAAAAGATATAAAAAAAAAAATAAAATAATAGAGTGGTGGTCAAGCATACACGGTACTCTACGGGACAGTCTGGAATAGCTGAGAGCTGTACTTGGCATCCCTCAGACTTTGAAAGGAATGGTACTGCGTGTGCTCGACCATCGCTCCCTTCGGCAATCAGACATTTAACACGGATATAGTAGATAGCTGATACAGTTCAATTTTAGGCCAACCCCTGGTCCTAAAACACCCACCTGTTTGTAGACCAGTCAATACAGGTGACATGGCAAGTACTGACCCTCCCATAGTGAATGCATATGACGCTAGCATTATCCCTATACATCAGGAGTATTGGCACATACTGTACAGCAAAAAGCAGTCTGCAGCACTTACCTATACCGTTAAAGGGGTTGTCTCGCCTCAATCATTGGTGGCATATGGCTAGGATATGCCACTTTTGTCCCATAGGTGCCAGTCCTACCTCTAGGATCCGCACCTATCTCTAGAACGGAGCGCCCAAAGTGAACAAGAGCGCAACACGCTCTACATTCATTTCTATAGGACTTAGGAAAACAGCTGAGCTTGCCGCTTGGTTGTTTTTGGAACTCACCGAGAAATGAATGGAGGGCAGTTGCACAGGCTCGGTGCACTCCGGTTCATTTTGGGAGCTCCATTCAGACAGGTGTGGGTCCCACTATCCCCCTATCAGACATTGGTGGCATATCCTATTGATGCACCACCAATGTTTGAGGTGAGACAACCCCGTTTAAAAACAAGTATTCTGGTGCATACCGCCCTGATGAAGGCTTCTCTTGGCCTCCATCGGGTGAATGGGGGCCAGGGCCACATTTGGTGTATGAGTCAGGGGCTTTCGCAATGCAGCCTCAGCTTCAGAAACTGCGGGTTCTAACAACTGAAGATCTGGTTTGCCTTATGTTTCCAGCACAGGCAGTAACATTACACAGTTTCCAGTTAAACCAATGGGCTGTCTATATAATGCACAAATCGGGGAGGGCGCCTCTAGTATTTCAAAGTGTCAAACGCATCAATAATTCATGTTTGCTGGATCAATATTATCTGACTTGAAGAAGACAAGTGTCCAGCACAACACGCTGCTATTAATGCTAACGATGAAACATCCGCGCCGAACGCCTCCTCCTGCTGACTTACCATGGTGGGCATCCCTGTGAAGTAAAAGGCCCGCATGAGGCGCAGCTGTCTGTAGATGTATACAGCGTCTAAGTGCTGAGCGCTGATTAGTTCCTGATATAACTGTTCTACATCAGCCCAGTCCTTCAGGGCTATACGTATCTGCAGGAGATTAACGGAAAGAAATCAAAGTCAATAAATCCGGAATTATAAAAAAAAAAAAAAAAAAAATCCACCTCCCATGCCCATATAAAAGACAAATACGCGCCTATACAAATGATTAGAGAGCACACCGGGGGTTACTTTCTGGAGATAGGTGCAGGTCTCAAAGGTGGGAACTCCACCTATGAGACACTGGTGGCATATGTGATATGCTACCAATGTTTCAGATGAGACAAACCCTTGAGTACAGAGAGTGATTATGAAGAGCTGAGCTCCCTCTGGTGGCCTGGACATGTCAGTGCAATAAGCTAAGAGCCTATTGATTTCAGGGGACATCATATAATGTCTCATTTCAGCACCACGAAGATGTGCCGGCTGTTTCCCCCAGAGATCAGTTTATTGTTGGGAGACCTGTTATGTTGTAAAGTCATTGTCAAAATCAAGACACTCCCTGTAACAAGAGGGGGAGCCCTGGAAAAGTCACACAAGCTATAATTAAAAAAAAAAAGGAGGGATATTCCCATCTCAGCCTTTCATGGCCTACATAGCAATGACCAGAGTAATGGCTGGCTGGGGGTGGCCCGAGTTACGGAAACATCAGAACGGGCTAAGGCTACTTTCACACTAGCGTTTTCAATTCCGCTATTGAGATCTGTCATAGGATCTTAATACCGGAGCAAAACGCTTCTGTTTTGTCCCCATTCATTGTCAATTGGGACAAAATTGAACGAAACTGAATGCATTCTGTTCCGTTTGGTTGCGCTCCCATCGCAGACAGAATAACGCAGCGTTTTTCTGTCCGCGATGTGGTGCCGAGCAAAAACGGATCATGATCATGATTCACAATGTAAGTCAATGGGGATGGAATCTGTTTTCTCTGACACAATAGAAAACGGATCCGTCCCCCATTGACTTTCAATGGAGTTCATGACGGATCCGTCTTGGCTATTTAAAAGATAATACAACCGGATCCGTTCATGACGGATGCATGCGGTTGTATTATTGTAACGGAAGTGTTTTGCAGATCCGCAAAAAACGCTGGTGTGAAATTAGCCTAACTCAGGAGTTACGGAAACAGCGAAGCGCAGCCCACTCAGCCATTTCCATAACTCAGTCGACTCCTGGCCGGTACTTACTCAGGTTATTACTAGGCTGAGGTAGGAATAACCCTTTACTAAGGTTTTTTTAGTAACAGCAGCCAGCCTTCTTGCTGATGGTTTCCAGTAATAACAGATTAATCTCCTGTAAGTACAACTAGATTTTGTTGCACTTTGCATAGAAATTCATAAACCATACGAAAAAAAACAAAAAACTTTTACCCCAGGCAATGAGAGCGTGTAACAAAAAGTACAACAGTGATCATGATAATACCTTTTGTTTGGGCTGACACAGCTGAGTGTTATATAGACCATAGATCAAGTACATGGCACCCACTCTAATCTGAAATGTGTAGGGTGGAAGGAAATAGGCTGAGACAACAGAGAACAATTCCCTTGTGAACCTATTACACTCCAGGCTCCGCATCCCACCACTGCAAGACAATGAAGAAGATGTCATTAGTGTCCAGGGACAAAAAGCTGAAAATAGAATAATATATAATAACAATAATAATAAATAATAATAACTATATAAAAGGTCTATTGATTACAAGACTGCAGAACAATAAGCTACAAGTTATGTACAAAACATTAAAGGGAGTCTGTCACCTCATTTTCACCTATATAGCTAAGGCTACTTCCACACTAGCGTTAGTACGGATCCGGCGGGTGAAGGGACAGGTATGTCTGGGATGTGACATGTAATACAGACACAGTGCACACAGGTATGTCTGGGATGTGACATGTAATACAGACACAGTGCACACAGGTATGTCTGGGATGTGACATGTAATACACACACAGTGCACACAGGTATGTCTGGGATGTGACATGTAATACAGACACAGTGCACACAGGTATGTCTGGGATGTGACATGTAATACACACACAGTGCACACAGGTATGTCTGGGATGTGACATGTAATACACACACAGTGCACACAGGTATGTCTGGGATGTGACATGTAATACAGACACAGTGCACACAGGTATGTCTGGGATGTGACATGTAATACACACACAGTGCACACAGGTATGTCAGAGATGTGACATGTAATACAGACACACAGTGCACACAGGTATGTCTGGGATGTGACATGTAATACAGACACACAGTGCACACAGGTATGTCTGGGATGTGACATGTAATACAGACACACAGTGCACACAGGTATGTCTGGGATGTGACATGTAATACAGACACACAGTGCACACAGGTATGTCTGGGATGTGACATGAAATACAGACACACAGTGCACACAGGTATGTCTGGGATGTGACATGTAATACAGACACACAGTGCACACAGGTATGTCTGGGATGTGACATGTAATACAGACACACAGTGCACACAGGTATGTCTGGGATGTGACATGTAATACACACACACAGTGCACACAGGTATGTCTGGGGATGTGACATGTAATACAGACACACAGTGCACACAGGTATGTCTGGGATGTGACATGTAATACAGACACACAGTGCACACAGGTATGTCTGGGATGTGACATGTAATACAGACACACAGAGCACACAGGTATGTCTGGGATGTGACATGTAATACAGACACACAGTGCACACAGGTATGTCTGGGATATGACATGTAATACAGACACACAGTGCACACAGGTATGTCTGGGATGTTACATGTAATACACACAGTGCACACAGGTATGTCAGAGATATGACATGTAATACACACAGTGCACACAGGTATGTCTGGGATGTGTCTGCAATCTTCTGTGGGGCAGTGCTGTTAGTTATATAGGTGAAAATGAGGTGACAGACTCCCTTTAACGGCTATGATAATAAATATGTACAAAATAAATACAAATACTAAAAATAAATAAAGGGAGCTGTATGGGGGGGGGCGCTCATTTTTTCGGGGCAATCTGTAGTTTATATCGATACCATTTTGGAGTGTGTGTGACTTTTTGATCACATTTTATTACCCTTTTTGGGCAGGGGCGTAGCTAAAGGCTTATGGGCCCTGGTGCAAGAGTTCAGCTTGGCCCCCCCTTCCCTCAGTGCTTTGTGTCTTCTCATGCGGCACAAGGGTCTTTGGGCCCCCTCAGGCTCCTGGGCCCGGTAGCGACTGCTACCTCTGCACCCCCTATAGCTACGCCCCTGTTTTTGGGTAAGAGGAGCAATGAAAAAAATGTCAAATTTGACCCTTTTTTTCCGTTACGCCATTTGCCGTATTGGAAAAATATTTTTAGATTTTAATAGTACAGGCGTTTTCGGTCGTGGTGATATTCAAGATGTTTATATTTTTGTTATTTAGGTATTTATTTTTTTATTATTCGGAAAGGGGAGGGGGTGATTTAAACTCTTTATATTTTAATGTTTTATATATTTAATTTTTTAACTTTTTTTGTAATGATTTTGAAGCTCGTATTTGAGCGTACAAAATCCATTTTTTTTAAATCTTTAATTTTGAACAAATAGGAATTGCAGCCTCATTGCCCTCAGAGGATGTCGGTAAGAAGCCCGGAAGTGCAAGCATGATCACGGCATCTAAAGGCTTTAATAATGCTGATTGCGGTAATAAGCTGTGGGTCTCTGCTGTATGAAACAGCGGAGACCTGCCGGCCATGACGCCCGCTGCACCTGAGAGCAGGCGCCATGTTTGCCTTTTGCTCCAGCGCCATACATGTACGGCGCGGGTAGCAAAAGGGTTAAAATTTGCTATCCACAAGTCTAATTAGTGTATGTGACTGTGATAGCAATAGTGGAGAGCTTGCTACAAGAGCCATGCTCCCTCTGACGGACCTGGCTCTCATTGACTTCAATAGGAGCTGTATAATGCCCCACTTTTCCTGTCTAACCATGCACAAGCCAGACTATTCCCATGTAACTCCCATTAAAGTGAATGGAGAGAGCTCAGCCATGCGTAGCCACCTCTGCATATTGAAAAACAATTTAAAATAGCAATCCGAAGTGGGCTTTGGTTCCAAGGTACCAGCCGGTACTAAAGCCCACTTTGGAGCGAAACTCTCGTTCATCGGGTAATCCTATCATTTGTGCGTACACAAAAATTGTCGTTTGCCGGCAGCAGATCGTGATGGGTAAACACTCAGTTTACCTCAGTATGAGAAGGGGCGATGGTGTTAGAGATAACTGTTCCCCATATTGTGAAGGAGATCTCTGCATGTAAATGCAGCGGTCTCCTTTACCAGCGAGCAGCAGATTGTCAGAAAGGAACACTTCCTTCTCGGCAATCTGTTGCTCTCATCTCATGGAAAGGACCCTTTAGTCACACATCAGTGTTCGGTCAGTGATTTCCATCAGTGACTGAGCCAAAACCAGGTTCGGCTCTAAACACAGACCAGGTGCAGATCTTTCCCTTATGTCTGTGGAGGCTCCAATCCTGGTTTTGGCTCACAATCACTGATGGAAATCACTCACCAAACACTGACGTGTGAATGAGGATTTATCCTGAATCTATACATCAATATGCGGGCACCAGCTCTTCCTCCTCTATAATATGCTGCCTACAGCTCAAACACCATGTTTAACATGACAGGTTCCCTTTAAGTAGTGTCGAGTCGACTTGTGTTTCAAGTTCGGCATACAAAGTTCAGGTTTAGATTATCTAAGAATTCCGTTATGGATTCCGCTACCACACACCATAACTTATGGTCCGTGGTAGCGGAATCCAACTGTAACTGAATTCTTAGATAACCTGAACTTTGTATGCCAAACTTGAAACACAAGTTCACTCAACACTAATAAGCTATGCTGATATGCAACATTCATGACTGTGCTATCCACCAACATGGGAGACCAGGAAGGGTCGAGAGGGCCTCATGCACACGGCCATTGCCCGTACAGCGGGTCTGCAATATGCGGGCACCGGCTGTGTGCTCACCGCCTCACAGATGCGGACTCATTTACTTGAACAGAGGCACGGAAGCATTACAGAGCGCTTCTGGGAGGTTTCTGTCCATGCCTCCGAATTTTTTTTTTGCGGTGCGGACGGATCACTGACCTATTCAAGTTGAATGGGTCTGGATTAGAGTTGAGCGAACGTGCTCGTAACGAGCACTGTACTTCTCGGATCCCCTGCGCTCGCATGGGCGCAGGCATCCAGATCCGTCGGGTGAGGAGGACGGATCCGGATGGCTGCGCCCATGCGAGCGCAGGGGATCCGAGCAGTACAGTGCTCGTTACGAGCACGTTTGCTCAACTCTAGTCTGGATCCATCGCGGCAGCCACATGGATAAATTGTGATCCCCAATGCACGGAACAGCTGCGTGCACAAGGCCTTCATTTGTATGGCCAGCTTACCCACTTAGCCTTCAAGTGCCCTTCCAGTCATCCTGCTATAACAGATCCTCTTTAATACATCTGCACATCTCAATATAACGACTTACTAGAAAATGGTGTTGAATTTCATCTCTTTCCATAATGATAAGAATTCCTCATAACGCACAGTGTCTGTGGCCTGGAAAAGACCAAGGAAGGTCTCGCAGTCTTCTTTAATTCCTGGAAAGTTCATGCTATGGGCTCTCCAAAATGAGAGACTCTGGGGAAAGAAAGAAATTGTGAGCTGAGTATTTGGGCGGTGTCACACCCGGATTAAGCCAAAGCCAGTAGTGGATCCAGCAGGAAGGAGAAGCACAAGTCCTTCCGTTATCTCTCTCATTCCTTCTGACCCACTTTAGGCTTTGACTCCAAAAACTTCATCAAAAACTAGCACAAAAAGCTGTGTGTGTCACCCCCTTAAAGGGGTTGTTGACCTTCCTTTGTCAGCCCAACCAGCATGGCCAGACCACTGCTCGTTTCTGGCTCCATCGCTCTCCTTTAAAGGGTTTCTGTTACCAGATGTTTTGCTATCAAACAGGCTGACAACAATGTCACCTGAATTTAACTGTGGTATTTATTTATTCCATAATGCTTCCGTTTTTGTTTACACCTGCTCCTAGAGGCTCCGTCCGCCCACCTCATGTAACCCCCACGTCCTCTTGACTGACAGGGCCAGGCAGCGTTGGTCTCCTCCTGCCGGCCCTGTCCTCCGTGTAAATCTCGCACCTGCGCCGTCCCGTTCAGTATTCGCCGCAGGCACAGTGAGTGAAGGGCACCCGCCGGCTCCCAGATTCCTCACTGCGCCTGCGCCACCTGGCCCTGTCAATCAAGTGGAGAAGGGGGTGGACGAACGGGGCCTCTAGGAGCAGGTGTAAACAAACAGGGGCACTATGGAATAAATAAATACCACTGTTAAATTCAGATGACATTGGCACATGTGTAATGTCAGCCTGTTTACTAGCGAAAAATCTGGTGACAGAAACCCTTTAAGCCACCTGCAAACGAGTGCAGGTGAACATACAAAAGATCCTCACGAATTTCCGTGCAGATTTATGCGCATTTCTGCACAAAATCCGCACGAAAATCAACAATTTCTAATTGTGGATTTTGGTGCTGATTTGATATGGTTTTGCCGCAGATCTCACCCTTCATTGGAAAGGCAGGTCAATACTCAGTGTACAGGAGATTTGTGTAATTCCATACACTTTGCTGGTACTGTACTACACTGCGGTTTCTCCGAACGGGTATCTGCACGGAAAAACTGCATGTATTCTGCAACTTGTGCAGGTGGCCTAAGGGTGCCCTCACACGTACAGAGTGAATGTATCTTTTAGGGGGGGGGGGGCACTGTAACTGGCATTGTATAGGGTATATGGACTGTCACTGTTAGGGAGGCACTGGGGCTGGCATTGTATTGGGTATAGTGTCTGTCATTGTCTGGGGGGGGGCATTGGAGTGTATTAGGGTATTGTGGCTCTCCCTATTTGGCACTGCCATTGCATTAGACTATGGTGGCTGTCACTGCCATGGGGGCGCTGTGACTGGCATGCTAGCGGTCGTCTATGTGTATTACATATAATTCAGCCTGCCTGTGGGGGGTAACACATCGCTACACAACGTGCATTAATGTGTATAAGAGCAGTCAGGAGATGCACGAGCCGGGCGGACGAGTTTCCAGCACTGTTCACCTGGACTGACACTTACCGGACTCCGTAAGGAGGAGCGCGCAGGATTCCACGAAGCAGTGACGTCACCACGCCCTTTCACTGTTCTGCAGGGCGTGCGTGTAACTAGCTGTACGTGCGCGCTCCCGTCCGCGGTGCCCTGCTTTGTTTGTGCGCGCGTGCGCGCTAGCAGCTGTGGGTACGCAGTTTTCCCCTTTCATGTATACAGTAAAACCCGGTGCACACAGCTGTATGTGAATGTATAGGTACACATTGTGATAAGTGCATGTAATGTATTCCTATAGGTAGCATGACCTCATATTTGCAATGTCCTGAGCCCACTATATATATCTACACACAACTGAATCCCCCCCATAGCTTGTGAGAGGCCCTGCTACTTGGCTTCCATAGCTCCCCATTCACATGATCAGGAGCTACACGTATAGTGCAGCACAGTCCACAGTTCTGACCCCCTTTGGCCACAGTATCCATATGGGACAGCCCAGGGGACCCCGTTCTATGGATTGAGTCCTATAGCATACCTCCTACAATGACAGGGGTACAAGTAAAATGTTTTCATACCAGGCCATGCCTCTAACTCCGCCCAATGCATAACTATACACACCCAATCCTGCCCAGTGCCTCCACATAGTAATTATTACCCCTTTGTGCCACTTTGGCTGTAGTTATGCCCACATTGTGCCTCTTTCAGTAGCCACCTTTTAAGGGGTTCTCTCATGTCAGCATATGGCATTTATCATGTAGAGAAAGTTAAGGCACTTACCAATGTATTGTGATTGTCCATATTGTCTCCTTTACTGGCTTGATTAATTTTTCCATCACTGCTGGTTTTCATGGCTACAACCATCCTGCAATCTAGCAGCAGTGGCTGTGCTTGCACACAATATGAAAAAGTGCCAGCGCCTCTGGTGGCCAGGGCCGTGGCAGTGTGCTTTTTCCTATAAGGTGCTAGTATGACCTCCGCTGCTGGATTGCAGTGGTCATAACCCCTGGATATGAGCAGTGTACAATGTGATGGAAAAATGAATCCAGCCAGCAAAGGAGGCAATATGGACAATATTCCAGTTGTTACAAGTTATGCCCCAACTATTAAACTCGTGAGAACGGGGGCCCATACCACAGAAGTATTCACAAGAGTTTCCCTAACGCCTCATGCACAGGAACCAGTGTGCCAGCCGGGCCCGTGCTGCTGACCGCAAATTGCGTGGGGGGCGGGCTGCTGCATGCAGATTGCGGACCCATTCACTTGAATGGGCTCCACGATCTGCATCCGACTGTCAGCACCAAAACCCCACAGAAAACCTTGGGCTTCCGATCCGTGCCTCCGTTCCACACTGCATTTCCCGGAACGCAGAACCATTCAAGTGAATGTTTGCATGAGCGCTAAGGGTGATGGCACACAGTGCAGTTCTGACATGCATTCAGGATGGAGTTTGCAGGCTACTTTCACACTAGCGGCACGGGTGTCCGGCAGGCTGTTCCAGCGGGTGAACAGCCTGCCGGATCCGTGCTGCCGCTAGTGCATGTGTGCGGCTGGAACTACTATCCGGCCCCATTCGCTATAACGGGGACGAGAGGGAAATGTTGTAGTTTTAGTCCGGCCGCCTCTTGGCATGTTTGCCGTGCTGCGGCCGGAACTCCGGCCCACCCCGCCCCCATTATAGTAAATGGGGCCAGATAGTAGTTCTGGCGGCACACGTGCACTAGCGGCAGAACAAATCTGGCAGGTGAACAGCCTGCTGGACACCCTTGCCACTAGTGTGAAAGTAGCCTTAGCCAGTTTAGCAGCCTCGTTAAACCATTGTGTTTTGTATACTAGAAATGATTTAATTAATTTCAGCTAGCTACAATAAACAAAAACTGCATCCTGAGTGCACGGCAGAGCTGCACTGTATGCCAGCACCCTAAAGGTTCCTCTGCTTCCCCATTGACTTCTATGAAATCCTCAATCAATTCTGCTTCCAAGTAGTAACCTGCCGCTTCTCAAATCGGCTACCGAAAGAACCTCTATCATGTGTGCACAAGGCGGAGTATATATATATATCAATGGGGAAACTGTTGCTGGGACTTTAAAGGTGGATTTAGCAGTGGAAGATGCCCATTTTCCGCTGCTGAACCAGTGGACCAAAGTACTATGTGCTCTTAGTTTCTCTGTATGGACCAAGGGAGGTCTGAATTGCACCATTTACTTCTATGGGTCAGTGTGTGGTGCATTGTGGGCAGGGATGGAAAATAAGGCTTGGTCCCTTCATTCTTGGAAGTATAGGTGGAGCACAGAAATGAGTGGTAAACCACGTGCGGTTACTGCGGCTTGGCTGCACAGTGTTCATGAACTCTCATTTTAGCATGTTGGAAGAGCGGTCCGTGACTATAACGCCTTATTAACACAGCCAGTCATTTCCATCAGTGATTCTGAGCCAAAATCAGGTGCTGGTCTAAACACAGAACAGAGGCAGATCTTTCCTTTATACCTTATGTCTACATAATACATATGGTCGTGTGCATGAGCCCTTAAGGGTACGGCCACACAGTCAGGTTTCCTGATGCAGTTTTGGTTGCAAAAAACCAAAGTGAATTCAAAAAAAGAGAAGTCATATCTGTCTTTTAGGCCCCTTTCACACGAGCGAGTTTTCCGCGCGGGTGCACTGAATCCTGACCCATTCATTTCAATGGGTCTGTGTACATGAGCGTTTGTTTTTTTTCATACATCACTTCTGCGTTGCATGAAAATCGCAGCATGTTCTATATTCTGCGTTTTTCACGTAGCCCTGGTCCCATAGAAGTGAATGGGGCTTCAGTGAAACAAGCGCGGATGCAATGCGTTTTTCACTGATGGTTGCTAAGAGATGTTGTTTGTAAACCTTCAGTTTTTTATCACGCGTGTGAAAAACGCATCAAAACGCATCGCGCCCGCGCGGAAAAAACTGAACGCAATCGCAGACAAAACTGACTGAACTTGCTTGCAAAATGGTGCGAGTTTTCCTGAACGCATCCGGACCTAATCCGTCATACTCGTGTGAAAGAGGCCTTATACTTTCTCTCCTTTTACCATCCGCTACTGAATTTGGCTTCCAAAACTACATCAGGAAACCTGACAATGCGGTCATACGCTAAGGGTGCTCTCACACCTGTTGCAAAATCCCAACTGAAAATATGCAAATGGCGATTTTTTTTTTTACAATGGTGTGGATTAGGATGCAGTTTTGTTTGTGAATTTTGATGCGGATTTCTGTGCGGACTACAACCCCCACTGAAATGGAGACTTTGCAGCTTTTCTGAAGCGGAATCTGTTATTCTGCATCGGAGTGAGGAAAAGAGATTGACACTTTTCAACCCTGTAACATGGAGGTTATGTTACGTGGTTACGTGGCTTATTTTCTGGCTGATTTTTCCATCATGTGTGAAGGCCACCTAAGACTTCCAGCACACGTTGCGGATTACGTGCGTTTTTTTTCTGCACAGAATTTCATGCGGAAAAACCACAACGTAAGGGCTCATGCACACAAACGTTGTTTTTGTCTGCATCTGATCTGCATTTTTTTTTTTGGATAGATGCGGACCCAACCTCTTCAATGGGGGCTGCAAAAGATTAAGGCAGCACACCGTGTGCTGTCCGCATCCTTATGTCCGTTCCCGTGGCATCCGTAAGAGTATAGAACATGTTGTATTCTTGTCCGCATTACTAACAAGGATAGGACTGTTCTATAATGGCCTGGACGTTCCGTTCCACAAAATGTGCACACGGCCGGTATCAGTGTTTTGCGGATCCGGACAGCTATGACCATGTGCTTGAGCCCTATTACAGTACAAGATTAGACAGATCACATGTACACTTTGCTTTTTTTTTTTCTGTACGGAAATCGACCTGCTGTGCGGATTTTGAAGTATGTAGCATATGTCAACTGTTTGTGCGGATTTTACCCTTTTCAATGCAAAGGGGCAAAACCGCAACAAATTCCACAAGTAACACATGCGGAATCTGGTGCGGAAACGCAGAGAAATTCACACGAAAATCCGCACAGAGTCTGTGTTTCTCCTTTCCACTCCCCTTCACAGATCTAAACGTACATCTTTTGAGCTCATACACACGAACGTATTTTCTTTCCGTGTCCGTTCCGTTTTTTTTTTTTTTATGCGGAACCTTTCATTTCGATGGGTCCGCAAAAAAAAAACAAAAAAGGAAGGTACTCTGTGTACATTCAGTTTCCGTATGTCCGTTCCGCAAACGAATAGAACACGTCCTATTATTCTCCACATTACGGACAAGGATAGGACTGTTCTATTAGGGGCCAGCTGTTCCGTTCTGCAAAATACGGACACGATCCGTATTTTTTTGCAGACCACAAAATACATTACGGTCGTGTGCATGAGCCCTTTAATTGACACAATGGACGTAAGACAGATTGCTCGCATGTGTGGCCTGGTCCACGTATAATGTTTATTGATGTCATAAAACAATACAGTTAGTGTTAGATCCAACCACAGACAGCAAAAAAAAATATATAGATGGAAAAAAAAAATAACATTTTGCACAGTCTGCAACGTACAATCACACTGAGCAGATGCTGAGTTACAACTACGACAACCTCTAAATAAAAATAAAAAAATTCTAAAAAGAGGTTTTTACTAATTGAACTTCATAGGCAAAATTAGAAGATGGTAAAAGTGCTTAAAATCAAAAATACCAAGCAAACATGATGCTGTTCTACTTTTTTTTTTTCTTTTTAACCTTTATCATTTTTTTTTTTTTAAAAGTGAGCTTGAATTTCTACACCACGAGTGGGCGGTAAACATGTACATTTTTATATGGTTACAAACCTGCCACGAAGGCTTACGACAACGAGCTTCAGAGCTGTCATACAATCTGCTACATTAACTTCTCTTACGGAAGAGTATATATATTTTTTTTAACTTTTTTTTTTCCTCTATTTCAACTAGATATTTCTACCGGTAGATACCCACCTTCAAAAAATGTTTTGTTTTTTTTCATTTTCTGCCATGGCCACTGGGTTCCACTGAGCAGTTTACGTTACAACAGGTGGAGCAATGGTAACAAAGGTCAGACCTTGATGTGATTTTTTTTTTTTTTTTTTTTAGACAATAGAAACTATAAAGAATCCACACAAAAAAAAAATAAACTAAACATTAAAAATGCATCACATATATTGCATGAAGAACTTGCTGGTATTTCTTGTTTTCTTAAGAAAATATATATTGTGCGATCGTGACTACAATGCACCGCTGGCAAAGCATTGTTTTCTGTGCAGGATAACGTAGGAGGGAGGTCAGGGCAACTTGAACTGAACTTTTAATGGAATAAACAAAAGGAAGCCGCTGAGTCTGGATTTGTTTTTGTGAATTTTTTTGTCTTCCTTTCAGCATCAAAAATAAGAACAGAAGGTGCGCGCTGAGTTAATATATAGATTGTTACGTAGTATATGTATTTGTATAAATGGAGCTGAAAGAGGTTCCTTCTGTAAAAATAAAAATGGTGGAGAAGATGGCGCTAAACTGAAGTAATGCGGTAATTGTAGACAGGCTTCTAATATCAGATCTAGAAAATATAAATACACTGCTTTGGGTGGTGGAGGTTTACAAGTGTCCAGAAGTGGAAGGAAGCGAGGATCAGTTTGCTTGATCAAGGGCTCTTAATAATTCCTCTCCCTGTAGCAGGTTCCTGTTGCCTTGGATGGGGGCGTTCACTTCGCAGTCGTAACTGGTTAGCTGAGGAAGTCTGGTGCCATCTGGCGACTGCCCAAGCAATCGACTGGCCATGTCTAGAGAAAAGGAAAAAAAAAAAGTAAGTATTCAAGTATCTGCGAAACAGAAAATCCAGTACCAATGTGTGTTTAAGGGTCTGTTCACATCACGCTGTTGCTGTGCATCAATTGTATGTGTGAATATATTTAAAAAAAAAAAAAAAAAATCAAAACATATTCCTCGGGGTATCCACGACTGTAAAGGGCATCTATCAGCAGATTTATACCTATGACACTGGCCGACCCTGTCCTGGGCATCTGTGTTGGTCCCGTGTTCATATGTGCCCGCATTGCTGAGAAATATGATGTTTTAATATATGCAAATGAGCCTCTAGGAGCAACGGGGGTGTTACCCTTACACCTAGAGGCTCTGCTCTCTCTGCAATTGCCGTGCCCTCTGCACTTTGATTGACAGGACCAGACAGTGAAAACATCATCACCTGGCCCTGTGAAGCAAAGTGCAGATGGTGTGGCATTTTCATAGAAAGCAAAGCCTCTAGGTGTAACGGTAACGCCCCTGTTGCTCCTAGAGGCTCATTTGCATATAATAAAACATCATATTTCTCAGCAATGCGGGCACATATGAACATGAGACCAACACAGATGTCTTCAGCTGCCAAGTGCACATGTAACATGTCAGCCAGTGTCATAGGTACAAAACTGCTGACAGATGCCCTTTAATGGACCAAATATAGTCCAATAAAGTAGACCTTTGACTACACAGTCCTGTCCTCTCAAAGAAATATGTGGACATAAAGGAGATCAAATATAATCTACTACACTGTCCTCAACATAATATACATAAAATGTAGCCTTTTTTATAGGTAAAAAGCATTCCTCAAACAGCGGCTCAGTTTTCAAGGCATAATAGAGAACTGACAGGGTATAAGGGGCATGTTCACACAACTGCTGCAGGATCTTCTGTAGAAATCCAAGGATGACCCTCAAACTTCTATTGAGGATTTGCAGTCTGACATAATGTGGATTTAGCACACATTTAGGCTCATTTCTTTGGGCTAATCTGCATGCGGGTCACCTTCTGCTGTTTCTGCACAGAATACACTGCCAGGTCAGTTTTAGTCTTGAGATGCAAGCTTGAACTCCATAGCAGAAACATCTGCAACAATGTGAACTACCATGACAATTTCCCTTTTGCAAGAAGATTTAACTAAAGAATGTGGGGGGCTAAATGTGAACATGCCCTTACAGGTTCAGTATTATGTATAATGAGACACTGAAAAAAAAATGTCAGTATACTTCCCTTATCAAATCCTCACTTCATTCAAAATCTCATTCATTGCACAATGCATGAGCTTGATTTACTGAAACCGCAATATCCCTTTCAAGGACTGGAGGGAAGCTCAATAAAGGGGTTGTCTCACTTCAGCAAATAGAATTTATTACGAAGAGAAAGTTAATACAAGGCACTTACTAATGTACTGCAATCCTTTGCTGGCTGGATTCATTTTTCTATCACATTATACACCGCTCATTTCCAGGGTTACGACCACCCTGCAATCCATCAGTGGTGGTCGTGTTTGCACACTGTACGAGAAATCAGTAGCCTATGTGAGCTCCCCCAGTCCCAGCCACCAAACAGGCGAGTGCTTTTTCCTATAGTGTGCAAGCACGACCACCACTGATGGATTGCAGGGTGGTCTGTAATCGTGGAAACGAGCAGTGTATAATGTGATTGAAAAATGAATCCAGCCAGCAAAGGAGGCAATATGGACAATCACAATACATTAGTAAGTGCCTTGTATTAACTTTCTGTACATACAAGTGCATCTCAATAAATTAGAATATCATCAAAAAGTTGTTTTTTCAGTAATTCAATTCAAAAGGGGAAACCCATATATTATATAGAGTCATTACAACCAGAATGAACTTTTTCAATTGTTTATTTCTGTTAATGTTGATTATGGCTTACAGCCAAGGAAAACCCAAAAGTCATTATCTCAGCAAACTAGATTATATTAGACCAACTGTAATTTTTTTTTTAGACACAGAAATGTTGGCCAAATGAAAAATATGCCCTCAATACTTAGTTGGAGTCTTCAGCTCGTCTGCATTGTTGGCTCTGGTGTCTCTCATAGATTCTCTATGGGGTTAAGGTCAGGCGAGTTTGCTGGCCAATCAAGCACATTAATACTGTGGTTATTACACCAGGTATTGGTACTTTTGGCAGTGTGGACAGGCGTCAAGTCCTGCTGGAAAATAAAAATTCCATCTCCAAAAAGCTTGTCGGCAGAGGGAAGCATGAAGTGCTCTAAAATTTCCTGGTAGACGGCTACACTGACTTTGGTCTTGATAAAACACAGTGGACCTACACCAGCAGATGACATGGCTCCCCAAACCATCACTGATTGTGAAAACTTCACACTAGACCTCAAGCAGCTTGGATTGAGGCCTCGCCACTTTTCCTCCAGACTCTGGGACCTTTGATTTCCAAATGAAATGCAAAATTTACTTTTCATCTGAGAACAACACCTTTGACCACTGAGAACAATCCAGTTCTTTTTCTCCTTGGCCGAGGTAAGACGCTTCTGGCGTTGTCTATTGGTCATAAGTGGCTTGACACATGAAATGCGACACTTGTAGCCCATGTCCTGGATACGTCTGTGTGTGGTGGCTCTTGAAGCACTGACTCAGTCCACTCCTTGTGAATCTCCCCCCAAATTTAGGAAAGGCCTTTTTCTTAACAATCCTGTCAAGGCTGTGGTTCTCCCTGTTGCTTGTGCACCTTTTTCTACCACCCTTTTTCCTTCCACTCCACTTTCCATTATTATGCTTTGATACAGCACTCTGTGAACAGTCAGCTTCTTTAGCAATGACCTTTCGTGGCTTATCCTCCTTGTGGAGTGTGTTAATGACAGCCTTCTGGACATCTGTCAAGTCAGCAGTCTTCCCCATGATTGTGTCGGCCTACTGAACCAGATTAAGGGACCTTTTTAAGACTTAGGAAGCCTTTGCAGGTGTTTTGGGGTTAATTATTCTAATTTTCTGAGATAATGACTTTTGGGTTTTCCTTGGCTGTAAGCCATAATCATCAAACATTAACAGAGAAACACTTGAAAAAGTTCACTTTGTTTGTAATGACTATATAATATATGCGTTTCACTTTTTGAAACTGAATTACTGAAAAAAAAAAAACTTTTCGATGATATTCTAATTTATTTGAGATGCACTTGTAATAAAATGCTATTAGTTTGAAGTGAGACAACCCCTTTAAAGGGAATCTGTTACCACAGTTCTGGGCTATTATCTGCAGTATTGCATATGTAGTACTGCACATAAATTTAGATTTTTTCCTTCCCCCGTTGTCAGCACTCAAAGCTGCAATGAAATACATAGTCCAGACTGCTGTGCTAACATATGGAGAGGACTCCTGTGCACATGCGCAGCAGTCCCAACAATGTATTTCAGTGCAGCTTTAAACCGTTGACAGCAAAGCAATAATGGGGATAGGAAATATAGCTATCTGCACTGTTACTCATCCATTACTTCAGATAATAGTCCAAGATCGTGGTGACAGATTTATATTAAAGGAGTTCTTCAAGTGCTACAGCTTGCCTATCAAAACAGAGGATTAATACTTATCTGCTCCAGTCCTCTGTGCTGCCTATAATGCTCCAATACCCAGGGTGTTTACATCCGGCGCCGCGTGGTCACATGCGCCGCTGCAGCCAATGTCTGGCTTCAGAGGAGACATGGTCACAAGTAGCAAGTCAGTCATTGGCTGCAGCAGAGCTATGACCATACCCATGCAGTGCCGGGTGTCAACATTCAGAGGACCAGACCATGGACTAAGCGAAGACCAGAGCGGTGGGAAGCAGGTAAGTATGAATCTTCTGTTTTGAGAGGCAGGCTGGGGAGCTTGCTGAAAAAAACCTCAGTATTCCCGGAGAACCCCTTTAACTGAAAATACCAACAATACTGCATGACACATAACACTGAATGTAAGTGCTACATATTTATGTGATAATTAGAGATGAGCGAACGTGCTCGTAAGGAGCACTGTAGTGCTCGGCTCCCCTGCGGATGCCTGCGCCCATGCGAGCGCAGGGGAGCCGAGCGCTACAGTGCTCGTTACGAGCGCGTTCGCTCATCTCTGTAAAGAATATTATCACTAATGTTTTTTTTTTTTTTTACAGAAGTCGTGACATTTCACAGTACCCAGCAGTAAGTCACCAGTGTGATGAAATACCATTGAACATACCTGTGGACAACAGGAGAATTGTTCTCTGCTCGGCACTACTTGGCCGGTCCTGGTCAGCTCCTTTAACACGTTTCCACAAGAGAGGAGTGCTCGGCCCTGGGTCAACATTTGTTTGAAGCAGAGTCCCCTGAATTAAAAAAAAAAAAAAAAAACAACACACTTGTCAGCTCCTACGGCAAGGAATACAGAAAACTACGCAAATAAGTTCACTGTACCAACTTGCCTATTTTTGCTACTTTTTATGTCATACATGCTCATGATAATAAATAGGCTTTCATTGCCAAATTTAAGAAAATAAAAACTTACAATTCCCACTGCTTGAAACAACGGGCCGTCGCTTTCAATTTTACGCTTTCTCTGGGCATTATGTAACGCTATCATCTTTGGACTGATGTCCTCGTCCAGGACCGTAGGTCTGCAGGGAACCAAAAAAAAAAAAAAAAACAGGAGAAATGTTTATCAAAAAAAAGGTACGTCCACACAAAATATCAATCGTGTTGCAAATTTTACAACAAATCCATAGCAAGGTCCAGATGGAAGTATTTCATCCTATGCATTGCATCCACATTATATGTGGATATATTTCGCTGTGTATTTTCTGTCTGAATTTGCAGGCATTTCTGTTGTGTGTGAATGCAGCCTAATATCCAAGCATAGTACTGGCAATAATTTAGGAACCCTACTGTGCT
Organism: Rhinella marina; assembly: GCA_900303285.1. Taxonomy (NCBI): domain Eukaryota; kingdom Metazoa; phylum Chordata; class Amphibia; order Anura; family Bufonidae; genus Rhinella; species Rhinella marina. The sequence continues at coordinate 33,684 of ONZH01028209.1, read as the reverse complement.
TGCAGTATTTACAGAGATAGGACTTGTTATTTTAGTACATCCCTTGCCATCTGCCTTATATTTAAATGTCCTGGAAAACTCTTGTCAGCAGTGATTTTTAGATGAACTCAACGAAAGGCCCTAAGTTACTTCTGCAGACAGTTAGGCTCTGTTCACATCACACCAAGAGCCTAAGTTTGGTATGTACATCAGAAAAGACTCCTGGTGTATAAGGGCTCATGCACATGACCGTATGTATTTTTCAGTCCGCAAAAAATACAGATGACGTACGTGTGCATGATGAATTTTGCAGAACGGAACAGCTGGCCCCTAATAGAACAAGTACTATCCTTGTCCAGAATGCCGGCAAATAATAGGACATGTTCTATTTCTCTGGTGGAAAACAAAATGCACACAGAGGTTTTTTTGTTTTTTTTGTGGCCCAATTGAAGTGAATAGCTCCGCATACGTTCCTGTAAAAAGAACGGCAGAAAAATACGTTCATGTGCACGAGCCCTAAGGCAAATGTAATCCTAGGGCTCGTCACCAGACAAAGGCACATTTTTTCCCCTTGTTACAATAGTATGTGCCGCCAGTTATTCCAATACTTCGGCCAATGTGCGCACAACACTTCGAGTCCACCTTACTTATCTCGTATCCAGATCGCGATACGTGGCAGCCTGTTGATGCATGGCCCAGTATATTGACCAATGGCCTCATATAGAGGCGAGATCCTCTTACCACATTACTTAACCTCCTCCAAAACACACAGGCCCTCTCAACACACCGGAATCGTCAGATCGCGCTACTGTACCTCTTATAGCGCGTTGGGGTTTCTCTCAACATTTTCTATCAACTCTCACTAAAACTGTCAAATTAATATCTAGCCGTGTCTCCCAAAAAACCTCAAGGCTAGGAGCTCATCACAAGTACAAGTAGAAAATTAATCTAACTATCTGAGCATACACGTAAAGAACTTGGTCAGGTCAGAACATTCTATCACATCTTAGCTCGCAAGCACTTCGGTCGATATAATCTGAGCATGAGCACACATTACCTGCAATTATATTACGTTGAAAAAATACATCCAATTGTTCATTCATCACCACATCTCAAAACATATAATTTTTTTTTCACTGGTAGGCGTACTTAGGTGACAGGACATAAGACAATTACCTTTTGCTTAGTGGAACGTGAGAGAAATAAAACATTTAGTCTGGTTTAGGATTCTCGCTGTGGGCTGAGTCTAGAGGGACTCCTCTGTTCTTGCTCTATATTATAATCCATCTCTAAGAGACTTGTTCTCTACTTGTACTGATAGGTCACTACTGATTAACTGATAGACCTAAATAAACACATGGTAGATATACTTTAATCTAGTAGCTCCGACTTCCGGTCTCCACTGTGTTGATTACCAACTGTAAGCGCGAGACACCAAGCGTCACTCTTTTTCAGCTGAGCCGAGCGTTAGGCAGTAGCCCCTATAAACTTGAGCTAGTAACAAATACTAAATCACTAGTGGTATTGCTAGGCACGTACCGGTGCTTAGTAGCTAGCAGCATAACAGCATGACAAGAGTTACTTGGAGGTTTCGTCTCATCACTTGGCGACCCTGGTGCGTATGCTGATATTATAACTGTGGCTGTTCAGAGAAAAACATTCGATGATTTGTGGTCTAGACTCTGACGGCTATTTGTAGGGCCCTGCTGGTTTGGCTAACAGACTCGGGGCGTCAAATCGTGTAAACCTACAAAATTTGGTCTTTGGGCGATGCCGCTAGGGACTACCTGCGGGTGTAACGTCCGAAGGAGAGGAAAATAACCTTGAGAGAAAAATCAGCGTGAGTGAAAGTGTTTTCCTAGCGAAGCTCCTGTGAGAGTTATCGTGAGTTAGCATCCACGACTATCGAGGCAAGTGTAAAGGAAGTCGCTCTTACATCTCTCGCACTAGATCACGGAAAATATCGGATTCACATCTGAGGAAGGTAAAAAAAAACGTAATAATGGTAATTAATCCTAAAGATCTGGTCAACACCGGGCAAGAGTGACATATGCAGCTAAGCACGACATGTAATTTCAATTCAGAACTGGCACTTCTGTAAAAGGGCACTAAATACTAATAAAAAAAGAAAAACCAAACATTCACACGTCCTGATTTTTCATCCGACTATATTGTTCTAGAGCTCTCCTGTGTCGCTAGTGTGTAGGCGACACAAACAATTGAATTCTGGTCAATGCACTGTAGACATGATTATAAACTGTCTGTAGAATATATAGAGAGCCGTATGAGGATTCTAGACCTCGGAGCTATTGCTAACTCTCAATGGGTCCCAAAAAATGGCAGGAACCAGACTTGCATCAATTTTTCCACTGGCATCTGTATATGGTAGTCAATATAAACTGAGAGAAAAACATATATGCTACTATCGTTTTCTTCAGACGTTCTCGGGCCAACATACGAATGATAAGCAGCTCCACGATCAGAATCTCTTTCACTCGTTCTGAGCCATTTTCTCCGCTTACGGCGATTTATTATATTAGCGGTCTGTACATGCGCGCAGAAAACAACTCGGAAAATACTTATGGTATCCGTGTCCAAATAACACTCTGTCCGCGTCGGCGCATATGCTGATGGTACCTCCGCTATTCACACCACGGACACGGAGGATTAGTTTCACTGCAAGACTGTAAAAGGATAAAAATAAAATAAATTGATTTCATATCCTGATACCAGTTTTTAATATGCTGTGGTTTTTTTGATTTGGCACACCTCAACAACCAGGTCCTATCTCTAGGAAATTGGTTTATTTAGACTTTAATGTAAAGTAATCTACAACCCTGGCTTAATAAAAAAGCAGAGTATGCAACCAGTACTATCTATCTACATACCTCTGGGAACTTATATACCCTTACTTAGAGATTATACATTCACTCCTTCCCGTGATACCTAAGCGAATTAGTGTTGGACAACAAAACTTACCTGGCGATAGCGAATTTGTGCAAATGAGTGACTATAAACAAACAACGACAGAGTATAGAGAACACGCTACGTCCCGTTTAGACCAGCACCACAGGGAGGAAATGAATCCGTATCCCACGACTTCAGTCGCAGTCTAATGAGACGCCATTACACAGAGGGGTAGGATCTTAACTTTCGGTGACCAAAGATCACAGAGAGCATGTTTCTTTCGGAGTGCACAAAATCACGTCGAGAACACTGGGAACTTAATGGAAACCCAGCGGGGAACGAACAAATCGGACAGGAGTGAACAGGTGATCCAGCGAGCGCTTCAGTAATCTGGGAAGCTGCCTAGCGGCCACCCAACTTCACAACACCAACTGCCCGCAACTCTATCTTATACAACCACGTCTTGAAGAAAGCTTCGCAAATGGTTCAACAAGAGATGATGACAAGAGGCATCTATCTAGCACTTAACTCCACACCGGCTTCACTCTGGACCATCACAATTCACACACCCACTATATGTGCATGGGCAGCTCATAGCGAGTAGACAATCAGTCATGCCTAAATTTGAGAGTCGTGCTCAATCTCAACATCGCACCGACTCACACGCTTCACCAAACGTGGATATTAAGTAACATTGTAATATACTGGGCTTACAGATCAGAAACATAAGCGAGAACTGCATTGTGTGAACTAATATGTGGCTCCACATAGATCATCATATACATCTACTATACAAGTACCCATGGACACTATTAGCGACTCTCCTAAGCATCGTAGACCCCTTACTTTTTATAAATAAGATTCGCCAACAATTCTACCGCCTTCCAGGTTTGGAATTCACTATGAATATATATAATCCATAAATGAAGAACATTGGTTGCTGTCTAAAGTAATAACCAGTATCCAATCAGAATACCTTCATCAGATTCTGGATTCCAAGCTTAGAGTTATTCTAAGGAACAATATGCCTGCATTCTAATACACGATTAATTCTATTGTTCATATTATACTTCATTGTTTGTGTGTAAGAGATAGTCAGAGTGATCCTTTCTTCGAGTTCATTCTCTTGCGTTACTCTTTATTTTCTTCAATTGTTCATATAAGTATGTAATTTTCTTCCTCTTATTATTATACCAATGTTATTCCATATCACTTGTGTTAAACTTCTCCTAGCAATTCATCCGAGTTTGGCCATCTACTATTGTGAGATAAGCTCACACTACTCTACTTTATCTCGTCATTTTAATGAGTCGATGACATCGTGCAGAGTTGTCTTAATTTAGTAGAATTAGGTGAAATAAATGTTATTGAAGATTTCATAATTTACTTTGTAAACTTAGATAACTACCAAAGATTATTAATCATATTTTTTTCCTTATACTATGAACGCTGAGATAGTTTGAGGGTTATATGTGCTCATAACTCTAACTTATTTAAACTATTTATTTGTTCCTAAAATACGAGTTACTATTAATCTACACACTAAAATAAAATGAGAAAAATTTAGGTCTATGGCAAAATCAGCGCTGATTATATCGCAAAGCACCTCACCTACTCGACCATTTTCATTTGGTGAGCCACCAAAATATGACTACATACTATCACTGATAGGAATATAATAACTGAGAAGAAAGAACGATGTCTTAAGTCTCGGCTAACTGTACCGGCACAAGCCGGAATTTTTCACTGCACTGTAAGTATAATATATCCAAAGCGCGAGTAAGAGAGTGGGAGAGAGCAAGCCAGCACATTCTTTCAGCTAATCTACATCACACCAATACCAGCGTGGGGCACTTTACACTGACATACCATTTCCTAACAGGCGTGAGTCTAAATAACACTAAAAAAAAATAAAATATTATATTAAAACACACTACCACATTTTAGCATAACACTTTGTAGTTTCATAACAATCAGTTTAAATACCCCTACCCTTTATTAAAGTAAATATAAAACATATACTTTAGTTCGGTCATATAAGACACACATAGGCGATTCATGGCCTACGCATTAGGCGTATCACTCAGCGAGTACTGCAGAATTAGATTCCTCATCAAATCCGCACTTGAGTGTAGTATATACAACTTTAGGGCACATGAGTTTAGATATTATATAACTATAATTCTTTTTGTGAGACATATTGTATCTTAACTGTCTAACTCGCATCACGATATTATGAGTGATATCACATAGGAGAACACAATGTTTTTATGAATATGATCTTTGTATATTGAATGAAAGAAAAAGAGAGTGATGAGATTAAAACGCTCATTCCTTGTCTTAGATAGCTGGGCTAGCCTTGTGTGAAGTTCTCTGCTCAGTAGCGACCTACAGGAATCTCAAATCTTTCTATCTCGAGCTCTCTGCGCAATTCAAGGCGGGCTCAGCTCCCACAATATATCTTCACATATGAACCATCTGAGTATGCAAAACATACAGATACTCTTTAGTACCTCAGTCTACTACGATAGCTCACTATGCGTATCACATCTCACCAGAATTGTTTCCTTCTACATTCTATATTGCACTGTATAAGAATATAACTTAATAGTTGTGCAACCCTGTGCGATCAGTCCACGAAAAAAACACACGAACTCCCAGAATCTTAGAGAGAGTAAATGCGGCGGTACTTTACTGTACAAACACTAAACAGAATTGTCACTAATGTAAGATGTGATCGAGCTGCTAGATAAAGTAATACCGAATATAAGGTATAAGAACTGAGAGTATATTAATACTATTTCTCTATTCTTCTACGACTTCACACTGTGTCTCTTGCGACTTCTGTGTGATGCCTCCCACAAAACCTGCAGTAGAGACATGATAAGCCAGACGATCTCACATATTTTTTTCTGAGTCCTCTCCCATTATGTGAGATCGTCTCTTAACGCGAGAGACCACACATGCACTGCTAATTGTATTTAATATCACTGCTTGCGGGGTATGTAGGAGAATATAGACGTAGCAACTATATGTGCCGAGAGTACTCACACGGCCTATGGAGATGTTCGAGAGTATGCAACAGCAGAAACAGAACTTTACATATCTCCACACTTGTCACACGCTATGCGAGCGTATTAGGCAATCATATTTAATAATTGGCGAGAAAAAACGATTATTTTTCTAACGAGTTAATTCTTCTGAGGCTATTCTAGGTAGGGGTCTAGTGCATTCAGGATAACTGACAAGGTTCTTTAAAGTAAGTATGTTTTATTTGCCTTTTTAGTACATCTGTGTGTGAGAGCAATGGTTTATTTTAGGAATATATACCTCGGAGAGAAAAAACCGTATATTGTGTCGCTCAGACTCCCAAAGTGAAATAGTGAAAAAACTCTACGAACCCACCATAAGGACACAATATTATCAGTTATCAAACTCCCCCTATATGTGACACGGAGGAGTGTGCACAGATATTAATTTTTTATTTATTAATACTGAGAAGAGAACACAATTGAGCAATAAATATATGTTATTTATCTAAGTTCGTCCCAATGGGCAATAGTGAATGGATAGCGGACAAACCATCAGCGAACAAGAATTCACTTTTTCACTGCGATCTGAAGTGTGTGCGTAAGGAGCCTTATATTATGTGGGAATATGACATGAGAGTAGAGTTGAAACAACATATAAACGTATACCTCTTGTTTCGTATTATTCTCACACGCTCCTATGGCGACTGTATCTGATTGTAGTCGTAGATCCTACCCATGCGGACTCAATCCACGACGTACCATAAAGAAAATATCCGTCTTTACACTGATTGAGTGCATCGAGTATGTTTAGTAGCAAGAGTAAGAAGTTGTAGAAGTCACACACATAAATTACTCCTATCTGCTCCCCATGAGACTGGCTAACTTACCAGATTCGCGCGGCATTATTACCCAAAGCGTACAGCAGGTGAGCGAGCGAGAGAGAGAGTGAGCTGTGATGCACAAGAAATGGGAGGAACTTTCGACAGATTTTCTTGGGGGGTCTTGGGGTGGCGTATGCACGTGGCTCAAGGTCCCTTATAAATACTGCCACCCAGCTCAGGGGTCATGATCTGCTGCTAGTACACATGATGTTTGTATGTCTAAGCTATGCGCGGCGATCCATGCTGTGCACTAAAAGTCCACGAGACATCGCTCAGGGAGGCTAACAATCCAAATAACAAAAAAACGAGGACTTGCTTCGTTATGACACTCATAGAAAAGTAGCAACTAGTGTACGTCTGTCCTTTCCTTACTCTAGAGGTTGATTGGGCATGTTACCCCTGGCCTAACCCAAACATCTCTCGATGGAAGTCTTGAACTACGCTACTGGCTGACTCTCTCGCGCATTGACAGATCACGGCCAGGCTCTATCTGGGCCTGATCTCATGCAGCTGGGACGGCTGCTCGGGTGCAAAGTTCTTTGGAGCGCGATACATGGTAGCGCGGATGCGCAAGCTCAGCGGTGATCCCGAGAATTTTCTCCTATAGTATTCCCTCCCAGGTCATCTGACTGACTGCTAGACTTCACATTCTCCCTTCTTATACTCACCACTGTGCGTGTGTATCTGTGGAAGTGGCGATCCGAACGTGTAATAGGCTAAGGCTGCTTGCGCAGAGAGGGCCTTACCTTGCGGCTTCTCCACAGGGAGCTTCAAGGGATGGGAAGACACCCCGCAATCAGTTATACTTGTGAGTGGCTTGCTCGTGAGAAAAGACTGGGCCGGAGTCATAATCAAATCAGCCAGGTATCAAGTTAAAGGAAGATGCCATTTCCACTCATGAGGGAAAAATCGTGAATATGCACTCCTAGAATGTGGACGTGTATCTCGGGAAGTCATAAGAACGGAGAAAAACCACACACATAAATGCACACCACAACCACGGAGCAACCAAAGCTCGAACAGACTTGTAAGGCAATCAGGACCGGCCCTAAATAAGATGACATGATCCATCTTAGTCTGTTACCCCGTAGCAAATATATGCAGTGGCTCACGATAAAATAGAGAGAAAACAATAAGAGGTATCCAACTTAAGAACTAGTTGAATATCCTAACCGCTGGAGCTGTCATTACCTGTGTGGAGAGTCTCCTATCAAAGCAATTATGCGCGCGTTTAAAAAGGGAGGGAAGGAGACGAAATTTCATATCAAGAGAGAGCGCAATTATAAAAAAATCTGGGAAACGACAAAAGAATCGAGTCACACACTCACGCGGATTTAAACACACATTGCGCTTCTCTGTACGTTTTCTACCCAAGTTACATCTGCAAAAACACAGACCTTGCGAGAGCATTTAGTACTCATTATGATCGTCTATACCTATTACTATATTATTGTCTCAAGTCATATATATGTAGGGATCGTATCGCTTGCGTACAGAAGGGATGTGGCAGGACATCCATTTCACACTTCTCTCGAGAGCACAGATCCTTCTCGGTTAAAACCAGCGGCGAATCTAGGATCGAGTTATATCAACTCTCTGAGTCTGTGTCACTTGAGGCACCCGAAACAATATCAGGTACTGTCCTACTCTACCAAACACAAACACGTACTATAGAAACACCAAACCACCTGTCCGGAAAGTACTGGAGGCATCTGGACATGACATACTCAGTAAGTAGTCATGTAGACTAACTTCACCCAACATAATAAAAGACATACCTTGCTGTTCACAGACAATAAACAAGGCAGGTCTGCGCCAGCCAAAATCATGTCCAGTAAGCCTCCTGGCTGTGAGCTCCAACCAGTAACCCTTTGGGGGGAGAAAGGCCCAATAAGTCCTCCGACTATGAACCGTGTGACCTCTTCTCCTACTGGTCAGCTAAGAGAGGCACCCCAAAACATATCCAGGGCTACACAGAGCCCTTCGTTGGAACAAGCTGGCAGCAAGTTGCAAAGAAGCTTCTATATCTACACCTTGAGCGCTGGAGATCTCGCAAACAAAGACACCCATGGACCCCCTTGCCCCACAAGAGGAGAACATTCCAAAACCAAGTCCACAAGGGGGCCTACCTTAAACATTATCTACTCTCTCATCTTTTCTCATGCAAGGATAGGACTGACACGCTAAATATCTAATAGAGTGAGGCGTTGCGCATATCACATATTAGTTCTACATCGAGGGCTAAAGATATTTGACGAGAAACCAAATGAGAAGGTAGCCTATCTCACTACCTGTGGTGGTATGAGGAGTGTTCAATTGTCTGATCCTGATGTTTGGATTCGCTCGGAATATCCACCCCCTCCAGACCTCTATGAAGCGTTGAGTACTAGGGCTGTCACTGAGTTGTTGAAAGTTGGCTAACTTTCTCTATTCCCCATGGAATAAGTGCCATAGTACATGAAGGGCAGAGTCAGCCCGGTAAAGCATTTGGCAAGGTTTAAAGAGGGCCTTTTCCACAATTTTTCAAAAACAGCCCCCCTGTGCCTGGCGTCTCACAGGTATATATTTTCCCTCGTGCTGCTCCTGGTCGGCCTGCAATCCAGAATACTAACTCTCTAGCTTATATAGCTTCATAACCTGTACATATACAGTTATAATTTATATATATATATAAACCACGGAGACTCGAAAACATAGTGGTATGGAGCTAGTCTATGGGTGGGTGCTGAGGAAAATGTCTTCCTCAAAATGCGTTTCAGGTGGAGAGCGCGCGCCCTCTACATATCCATCCAACACAGGCTCTCTCCACTTTTTAGATTTGCTTAATGTAGAGACACCAATTTACCTTCTCTCGTAATGTCTCCCCAGTGCCGCCTGTATATAGGGCTGTCTGCCCCAATGCTCTTGAATAATTCCCAAGCATGACGAGTCTCCCGCAAAATTGTTCCCAGTTCTTTTTACACCATTTAATTATTTATACTTCACCACTTTGGTACAATGCTTTTTTCTTCACTCTACCCACAGTTTCGATTTTTGGTGGAAGTGTTTTTTCAGTGGACTCCATGGCGTAGGGAGCAGCGGAGAGGAGAGTGACCGGAGTTGAGCAGATCAAGCAGTGCTCAAGTTATAGTTCTTTTTAAACTTGATTATGGTTTTCGTTCCTGAGAATTAAACTCTCATTGGTACACTCGTCTTTCTCTACTTACCCACGTGAGTGTTTTTGGGTCCATCTTCTGATACTGTGGGGGGTCATCCATTACTTACTTAAATTGTCAGATCACTTTTTGCAATCTCGTATGCTTGGGAGCGCTGGAACATTGCCGTCACCATGTAAGAATTACGTGTTCCCAATGTCGCATTCACACCATGATTGGTCAATATATGCCTTTGGCTGTGAAACAACCCCATATGATCAGGCTTCCTCCACCAAACTTGACAGTTCTTTCAATTTCTTAATCCATTAGCCCATTTTTTACTTGTTTCTTCAAGACTTATTTGCACCTATTAGAGACCAGGCTATTGATGTTTGTCTCATTGCTCCAAATCACCTGTTTCAAATGTTCTACTGTCCACTGTTTGTACTTTTTAACAATTCCAGACATGTGTAATGTGCATCACACAGTGCTTGCATGGGCTCCTGTGATATCACTATTACAAAACATACAAGCCACCTCCACTGTCGTGTTTGTCACGCCAGAACTGATAGACCTTGTGATGAGCAAACTTGTTGAGTTCGATATTTTGCCTGGACATTAATTTGGCTTTGGAATGGATGGATGGACTTCATTTTGTATTCTTCTATCTATCATGGCACTCACATAATGCAGTTTGGCAATTTTTTTTGTCCGAGATACCACTAGGATTATGCTGTTTCTCTTTGCTTGGTAAATTTTCCTCATGGCTGCTCCTGGATTTGAACCAGTGACCTTTCATTTGGGAATCAACCTAATAACACACTGGGATATTAGGGAATGTGAGAAAAGGTTTTAATTTGCAGTATATGAAAAGAAAAAAATTGTTCAATCACCAGGAGCAAATCAGTAACAATGCAGTTACATGAGAAGAATCTGCATAACTAATCATATGCTAAATAGTTACAAATCCAATTTATGTGTGATATAGCCAAGATGATTGTCTATAAAATGATGGTACTCTCATATTTGAAGCTATAGTGGATGGTAAAATATTGAGCCTGAAATTCAAAAGTTCAAAACAGTTATACCCTTTTGCTCAGTGTATCTGTATATCTCTTTAGAGCATTTTCTGTGGAGGGAACCTGTCACATTGAACATGGTATTTGAAGTGCCGGCAGTATGTTATAGAGCAGGAGAAGCTGAGCAGATAGTTTTGTGAGAAAATGTTCAGTATATCAATCTGCTCAGCGTCTTCTGCTGTATAACCAGCTCAGATACTAGGTTCTATCTGACAAGTTCCCTTTAAGATTAATTTTTATTGCTTTAAGCAAATTGCGTGACAACTTATTTTGCAGCTGATCACTGTTCTGTAGCAATTTCTATATATAAAACATTTAATCATAGATTATCAGAGAAGATACAAAACATGGTTTATATTTTGATTTCTTGTTTTCTGCTCTTTAATGACAATTTAGGAACAGATTACTTCTTTGCACAATGCAAAACACATTCTGTTCTAAACCAAAGTAATAAACTACAAATTTGTTGTCTTGATGCAATATGTGTAGACTTTGAGAATGCATTGTAGACTTTATTACCTGTTCACATCTGAACATTGGTTTATTAACTGCCACATTATATTATAACATCCACATCCACAAGCTTAATCAAGCTATTGAAAAAAAAAAAAGAAAAACAGTTATTGGCTTTTGCTGTCAAACTGATTGTGTTAGACATTCATTTTTATACTTTAGTATTTTATAACTATGTCTGAACTATAAAATATAAAGCAGTATTTCAAGGCGTTGAAAATAAATCTATATATTTTGCATCTAACAAGACTCTATGCAGTGGTGCACCTTCAATGGAGTCTGACCACATAACTATTACAGGGCTTGGGGAGAAAAGGTGCCTGGCACTGAATTACTTCTTCTCCCAACAAGAAAACACTGCATTTTAATGCAGCCACCACTATGGAGAGGTCAGTACAAAGAGATTATTTCAGCTTCCAGTAAATGGTAACTGAATAATGTGCTATACACTGGAATCCTCCTAGTGGTGGCTGAAGACAGACAGCTTGGTAATTTAAGGGAAGCAGATTTATCAATGTATTTTTGCCAGTTGTCTTATTTATATCAACCGGGGGAAGGCATCCTGAGCCAAGAAGCCTGCAGCTTCCAATTTTATCACTCTCAGATGCCATGATGTCATGGCATTAAGTTTGTGTTGACGTCACTGTTTATTTTTTCCTTCCTCTGATCCATCACAAGAACAACTGCAAAAAGACGGATCATGTCTTTTGAGCCTCTGCCTTCATATGGTCAGCATTTGGTTAGTAAGTAATCAGTATTGCTAAGGCCAAAAAAAAACAGGAGTGTATTCAAAACAGAGATAACAAGTGATTGGAATATTTGCCTGTCTTCTGTGTTTTATACCCACTCCTACTATTGCCTTCCAAATCATGAGCATATGGATGCTCAAAAGACAAGAGCCGTTGTGTTTTTCATTTTTCCATCCTTCTGATAGATCAGAAGAATGGTAACTAAATGATGTCAACAAGGCCAAACAAGTACACTAGTGGCCCCATCACAGAGTGGAGAGAGTGACAAGTACATGAGAAGTCAACATAGTAGCCCAGTCACAGAGTGGTAGAGATGTTAACCGCATGAGAAGTCAATATAGTGGCCCAGTCCCAGAGTGGGGAGGGTGGCAACTGCATGAGGAGTCAACATAATGGCCCACTCACAGAGAAAGGAGGGTGGCAACTGCATGAGGAGTCAACATAGTACAGTAGTTCAGTCACAGAGTGGGGAGGATGGCAACCAAAAGAGGAATCAACACAATGGCTCAGTCACAGAGAGGTGAGGTGACAACCAAATGAGGAGCCAACACAGTGGCCCAATCACAGAGTGGGGAGGTAGAGGGCAACAGGAGTGGCAGTAACACAAGATGGAGGGTGGAAGTAGGAGAAGATGGCAGCAGGGATAGCAGGTGTGTGGCATCAGGCAGGTGGCAGCATCAGAAGAGTGTCTGAAGTACATCGCCAGTAGATATGGGTCTCTTTTCACAATGTTTTGGTGTGGCACCAAGAATAATCTAGTCTGATGTATCAGGCACTGGCATGTGGAAATCCTGGCTGATCCATGTCTCATTCATTTTTACAAAGGTTAGTCTCTAAACATTTTGGTTGGAAAGACAAGTTCTCTTGGGGGTAACTATGTTCCCTGGAGTATTAAACATCTACTCAAATGCAACACTACTGGTCAGACAGGAAAGCTTGTCCAGACTTGTCCAGAGCAAACCCAGCCAAAAATTGGCTGCCCAGTAGTCCAGGGGATCTTGGATGTGAGGTGGCAGGGTGCAGTCCAAGTATGCTACCACCTGCTGGTTCAGGTTTTACTCCTTGTCCTGCTGCTGCTGGTGGATAGTTTCTTCAGTAGGCGGGTGAAGATAAGTGCTCATTAGAGACTTCAGACTTGCTGCTGACAGAGCTGGTGCTGCTCCTGTCCTCCACCACCCTCCAGCAGTCATGGCAGTGGAGTGAGCGCAGGGGGCCCTCCTGGTCAGACCTTCAGGGGGATAGGTGATGGTGCACTTAGGTAGCAGCCAACTGACTACATATGATGTCTTGATAATAGGTCAGTTTATCATCCCTCTCAGCAGGTGGAAAAAAGGCCCGCATTTTGGACCAGTAGCGTGGGTCTAACATGGTGGAAAGCCAGTAGTCATACCTCTTCCGAGTGGTGATAATACGGCTGTCACTATGCAAACAACTCAGCATGCATCTGGCTATTTTGCAAGGGACTTGGAGGGACTCCCTGCCTCCATTTCCACTGCATACTGCCATGGTGTGTTGAGGTCATCTGCATGGTTTTCTTCAGCACCCTCTAGCTCCTCCTTCTCCTCTCCTGTCACTTGTGTAGGAAAATCACACATTTCTTTATGCATTGCTGTTGAGTGAATGTCTTCCTCCTCCTCCAGTTCAGCCCCCACAGGGCTCAGGTGGCCATGAAATGTAGGCACCACATTTCCTGCCTTCTGACCAGCCAGATTTATCAGGATCTGATCCAGGACGTGAAGAAGAGGAATGACATTGTTCATCCTGTAGTTCTGGCAACTGACAAATAAAGTTGCCTCCTTAAAGGGCCTAAGCAAACGGCAGGTGTCACACATGAGCTGCCACTGGCTAACACTGAAGTTACACAGGGGAGTGCTCCTGTCCACCTGCATCATCAAGAAATTGTTCACGGCTTTCCTCTGCTCATATAGTCAGTCCAACATGTGGAGGGTGGAAATGTTGCATATCGGGCAATGTTGGGGTATGCTATTCTGCCTTTTCAGCTCAAGGGCATGTTTTGCAGTGTAAGAGTGAGTGGTGTGCATGGACAGTTTCCTGGCCATTTTCAGGATGTCTTGCAGTTGGGTGGAAGACTTCAGGAAACCCTTTAAAACCAGATTAAAGATGTGCACCAAGTAGAGAGCATGGGTCAGCCCTCCTTGATGCACCACCAACACTGTGTTCTTTCTGTTATCGGTGATCACGGTTCAGATTTTGGCGAGGAGACAGCCAGGATTTGATTTTCTCTTAAAGTTTGTGGAGCAGTTCCTCCCCAGTTTGTCTTTGTTTGCCCAGGCAAACCAGGTGCAAAACAGCGTAACACCGCCGTGTCTCTGCATAGGTGGTATGCTGGAGGAGCACTTCAAATTGTGCCTGCAGTGGAGGCTCAGGCTGAGTGGAGGTTGAGGAGGCAAAGGAGGACATTGGCACAGGACTAATAGCTTGAGAACGCGGAGACGGCATGCCGTCCTCTGACCAAGTTGTAGGTGTGCCTGGACAGGAACCACATTTACCCAGTGGATTGTAAAGAATATGTTTTCCTTGACAATAGTCATAGCTCCACAAGTCAGCACTGCCGTGAACTTTAGAGGACACCAACAGGCTCAAGAACTGGTCCATCTCAAGCATAACATATGCGTGCAGGGCTGGGACAGCCTTTTTGGAGTAGTTATAACGGCTTGGGACTCTCCACCATGGCACAGCACAAGACATCAGTTCTCTGAAAGGTGCAGAGTCAACCACATGGAAAGGAAGGACTGTAGTGCCAGCAACGGTGTCTGCGCCATTGGATGAGTGCACGCATACTGTTGTTTTTTTACAATCGCCTTGGTGATTGATCGCTGACAAAATGAGTAACAGAGAGTTAGAGGAGCAGCAGGAGTATCAGGACCAGAAGATTATTGGAATGAAACACAGTTCCCTTCTGCTAAGGTGGTGGAGTCTTGACTGCTGGGGAATGGGGTGTGGGCCACTGGGAGATGCATCAATTGCCTCAATAACTCAATGAAAAATTCCCACACTGGTGAGTACAGCATTTTCCCACCACCACTCCGCGCTGACTGCCTGCTGCCATTGTATCCATAAATCCCTGCACCGCTAGTTGTTTCCAGACAGGTAGGACCCTTAGTAGCAGACGGAATACCCTGGAAATGTTTGGTTCACACTGCTGCCACTCTACTGACTCAGCTGCTGCCTCTTGTGCAAGCTGTCACCCTCATACCATGATGATGGTGATGAAGCCCCATCTTTACCCAGCTCCCACATGTGATTGGCTATATCATCATCCACTGCTGTTACTGATGTAACTCTCACTAGTCTCAGGGCCACGTGGTTGACCACTCTCAACACCTGCTCCCATGCGACTCATCTTCTCTACTTCCCCACTTACCGGAGGAAGCAGCTGATCTCTCCTCCAGATCTTGGCTGGGCAGTAGCTGCTAACTGTCCTTAATAAGTTTGTCCTCGCTAAAAAAAAAACAGAGCAGAGCCAACGGCATACAATACTTTCTGACCAGAAGTAACAGAAAATGACAGAGGCTAGTTGAGGACAGGAGGGGGCACAGAGCTTGTTCCCAGGCCATGCCAACTAAAGGTTGTGTCAGGTGAAACAACCGACTGCTGGCTGGGGGTGTTTGATGTCAGTTGAGATGATGCCGAAGACCGAGTCAACCATTAACTGACAACTGCGTTGATGGTGAAAACATGACCACTGGATAACACTGACAATTCTGGCCTGACGCTGTGACTTTTTCTACCACCCCTCCCCCCTCTTCTCCTGCTGCTACTTCTGCCAAACATTTTTGGTCACTGCCCGTTCCCTGTGGTGTAGGAGAGAGGAGTATAATACAATTCAAATTCAGTGTTATATAATGAATTAATGTTCTAGAGGCTTCTGGTTTAAATGGAGGTTTCTGGAATCAGCCCTCCAGACATTTGGAGGGAATGTTCCTGAGGCTTCCAGTGGCAGGACAAGTGTGTGATAATGGTTGGGTGAGGGGGTTGGAAAGCACAGCTGTTGCTATTCAGACAATGGTCGGGAGTTGTAAATACTGTAGGTGTGGTGTTGCTGCTGTAAGCAATCAGGTGTTGCAAATTCATCTAGTGTCACAGTCTCAACCTGCGGTCACCCTGTGCACATAACAGTAATAAATTGCAACCTGGGCAAGCCCTGTACGAGCAAACATAATTCTTCTAATTATCTCACTATTCTGACATGTGGGACATACTGTACTGTAACAGTAAGTGTAAGAGTAAAAGAGCAGTAGTATCAGGCCGCAATTTCACCCTAAAATCAAAGATGAATAGATGCACTTATGTGTAAAAGAACATGAACAGCCCAAAATGTGTAGAATCGGGCCATAATTTCACCCTAATTATACAATTAAGGATTAACAGATTGAATTATGTATAAAAGAAAGTGAACACCTTAAAATCTTTACTGTCAGGACACAAGGAGGATTGGATTGATAGATGTATAAAAGAATGTAAACACCCCATAATTTGTATTATCAGGCATCAATTTCACCCCACCTACACAATTAAGGAGGATTGAATTATGTATGAAAGAATGTGAACACCCTAAAATTTGTACTATGAAGCTGCAATTTCACCCCAATTACACAATCAAGTATTAACAGATTTACTTACAGTATGTATTAAAAAATGTGAACACCCCAAAATCTTTAATATCAGACCATAATTTCACCCCAATAACATAATCAAGAATTAATGGAATTACCTATGTATAAACGAATGTGAACAACCTAAAATCAGTAGTATTAGAACACTTTTTAACCCCAATTAGTGGAGAAAGGTGTAATAGAAGAGCTTTTCTATTAGCCATGCTTTATACTTTAAGTACAGTTCAATTGTCCCTGCTCTCTTCCCTATAGTGTGGATAGTGCCTCTCCAATAAATACCTCCCCTATATCTAAGCTGTCCCTAAACTGCTCAAAAGTAGTATTTTGTAAATAAAGTGTTTCCTAATCACTGCCCCTAGTGCCTGTAAAATCTTTCCCTATACTTAGTTCACAATAAAATGATGGAGACTGTGCAGGATGAGGCTTTTTATGAGGCTGTC
Organism: Rhinella marina; assembly: GCA_900303285.1. Taxonomy (NCBI): domain Eukaryota; kingdom Metazoa; phylum Chordata; class Amphibia; order Anura; family Bufonidae; genus Rhinella; species Rhinella marina. Next base: position 16,333 of record ONZH01028209.1, on the reverse strand, counting down.
ACTAGAGTTGAGCAAGTTGAGGATAAATTCAAAAATTTTCTCGTGCTTTATGATAGTGAATCGATTTAACCTGAAATAGTGTAAAAAAACAAACAAAATCATACGTACTGTACCTCCTCCATTTGCTCGCAAAGGGTTGGCCTCAGCCATCTTGATTGAAGATCTCAGCCAAAATCCTGTGTGTCATCTTGGGCCACTCGAGATTTTGCACCAGATCTTAAAGGAAGATGGTGGCGGCTGCCCCATTGCGAGCGAATGGAGGTGGTAAGTATGATTTAAATTTTTTTCTGTTAATGTTACACTGTTGTTACACATGCAGCAATCATGTATGAAGGTGGCATCTGAGGGGTACAATGATATGGAACTGCGCTATCGTAAAGTAATGCGCTAAAGTAATTTGTCATGAAGCACATTTTTTTGTAAAATTTGGTTAAACAGCCTAATCAAATTTTCTAAAACTTCGCTTATCTGTCACATTACAGGGGATGGCAATCTGCTCATTAGCTGGCTGTACAGTATTATGGGTGATCCCTTATTCCTGGCTTCTTACTTCCTCTTTCTAACATGTGAAGTAGCCATTTTAGAAAAAATCTGATTCATTACCATGAATCATGAGGAAATTCAGCTTCACAACTAATCAAGTTTTTCCTGAAATTTGGATTGAATTTCACTTCGTCATCTTCAACACTTTTCATCACCCAATGTGATTCTGGGTTACCCTTAATATTATATTTCATTGGCTGTCTATTTTTTGATTGACCAATATTTTCTATTCTATCTACACTAAATGCCTGTATTCCATTACCCCTCAGAGGAAGCTAACCGTGAAATGTGTGTTTTGGAAATGGTGGTGGTCCGGCATTGAGTAGGTTTCTCATAGTGGTTGGTTTTGCTTGTGATCATACTTACCATTTGGACTTTACTTTTTAACAATTCCCAATCATGGATACATAAGTTTAACATTCATATTATAGTTCAGAATCATTTTTTCCTGAACATATTGTACTTATACTAATCTATGAATTTTTGTGATATACTCTCTGCCTCTCGACCATCACTAAAACTCAGCTAATATGAGATTATTTTAATTGTTGTGAACTTATATTGCACAGATTACCTCTAGTGTGGTTATCGTATTATTATTCCACATGCTTTATATTGGTTATTTAATTTAATAATAATTACCTATTATAATTAGCATGACAGACAGTATTATAATGACAAGTAACACCTATATATAGATGACACAGAATCTCCCATTCATAATAGGTAATATCACAGCTTATCAGTTCACTCCTGACCTCTTCATAGGTCACAGAGCAGGCCTAGAAAACTCTCCAATGTACAGTACTAGTGCATCTCAATAAATTAAAATATTAATATGAGTCATTAAACACAGAGTAATCTATTTCAATTGTTTCTTTTAATGTTGATGATTATAGCTTAAAGCTAATGAGAACCCAAAAGGCAATATGTCAGAAAATTAGAATATTGTGAAAAAAGTTCAATATTGTAGACTTGTCACTTATCTGGTTCACTGGTCTATACAATCATGGGGAAGAATGCTGACTTGACAGTGGTCAAAAGAGAGTGCTGTATCCAAGCATATTATTGGAAAGTCGACTGGAGGGAAAAATGTGATAGAAAAAGGTACACAAGCAATAGGGAGAACTGCAGCCTTGAAAGGATTGTCAAGAAAGGGCCATTCAAGAATTTGAGGGAGATTCACAAGGAGTGGGCTACAGCTTGAGTCAGTGCTTCAAGAGCCACCACACACAGATATATCCATCACATGGGGTACAACTGTGCCTCAAACCTCTCATGACCCAGAGAGAACATCAAAAGCATCTTTCCTGGACTAAGGAGAATAAGGACCGGACTGTTGCTTTGTGGCCCAAAGTCCTGTTTTCAGATTAAAGTAAATTTTGCATTTCATTTGGAAATCAAGGTCCCAGAGTCTGGAGGAAGAGTGGAGAGACACATAATCCAATTTATTTGAGGTCCACAGTGGGGATGAACGAAACTGTGGAAGTTTGGGTTTGCCAAGTTCGATGGAACTTCAGGTCAAAGTTTGGGTTTGGGACCCGAACTTGACCCCAAACCCCATTGAAAATAATAGCATTCTTAAGACAGAATGCAAAAGAATATGGCCATTTTAGGGGTTAAAAAAAACCTCACCTCATCCACTTGATCGCGCTGCCACAGTGTCTTCTATCTTCTTTCAGCAGCTCTTTGGACCTGCTAAAAGACCTGCGGTCAAGTGGATGAGGTGAGTTTTTTTTTTTTTTTTTACCCCATATAGCCATACTCTTTTGTACTCTGTCTTAAGAATGTTATTAATTTCCTCTATAACCATGTTATAATGGAAAATAATAAAATTACCCGAACACCAAACCCGAACCAGGACTACAGTGAAAAAGTCTGGGTCCGGGTATCCGAACTCACAAAGTTCGGTACAAACCCAAACTTTGCAGTTCGAGTGTGAAGTTTCAACAGTCAGTAATGGTTTGGGGAGCCATGTTATCTGCTGGTGTTGGCCTACCGTGTTACAAAAGGAGCCCCTACAAAGTACTGAGTGCATATAATGTACATACTTTTTGATAGGCCAATGTTTGTGTATTAAAAATCATTTTTTAATTGGTCTTATATAATCTAATTTTCCATTAGCTATAAGCCATAATTATCAACACTAAAAGATATGAATGCTTGAAATAGATCACTCTGTGTGTAATGAATCTATATAACTTATGTTTCATTTTTTTACTTAAATCACTGAAATAAATAAATTTTTTTATGATCTCATAATTTATTGAATCTATTCGCCGATTTGTAGATTCTTATCGAATCTTACAAATTTTCTACTCTGAAGCGAATCTGTATTTTTTCAGATTCACTTCGTATTATTCGTAAATTTTCGTTAAATTTTGAATGCTAATGATATGTATGATAAGTACACTACGTATGAAACGTACGCATTCAACGTGAAGCTGGAAAATGACAATACGCCCCCGCAAGAGTGGGAAAGTGAAGATACGTCCCCCTCAGAACTGGGAAAAACCAGCCCGTCCCACCGGGACTATTTGCACGTATAGGGAGTGAAGACTCCTCCCTCAGTACTCCACCCTCCTCTGAACCAGTTTAGACCAGCGCTGAACACTGATCAGTAGCAAGCATCCACAGTAGCAAGCATCCATGAAACCAGATGGTCTTTGGGAACGAGTTCCCTGGACCACCGCCCGCTCCAGACATCAGGGTTTCACACTCTGAACTCAAGAGAAACCCAGCTTCGGTGCTCTTATTTTCCTTACCGGCTGCTGAGATTGCTGTGCATCGTGAGGCGGCTGGTGCTGCTGCTGTGGCTGGTGCGGCGGAGGCGGCTGGAGCATCCACTTCGCCGCCCAAGAGGAAATTAACAACACCTTCCATAAGGCAGAACCCGATTGTGCCACCATCGGTGACGGTCCACGTGCAGACCCTCTGGGATTACAAGAATGCCATGGAGGACTGGGTAGTCTAGGTACTGGACCCTACTAGGACGGGAGATCCTAAATTGGAGTGCCGAAAGGGAACTGTCCTGTGGTTTTTCGGCCGAGCGAGGCTCTGGGTTCCTGGCAGACGAGGACGGCAAGGAGTACTTCGTGGGCCGCAGGTCAGTTAAATGGCTGTACCTGCCCCAGCCTCGTAACAACCTGTATTTGGGGGATCAGGTGGAGTACACCCCCATGGTATCACTGAAAGGGCCCTTCGCTACCGGGTTATCCTACTATCTAAGCCCCTGGTCCCAACATCACCACCTGAAGTTTGGCCGGAGGAACCACCAGGCGAAGTACCAATGCGCTGCCTTCAGGAGTCACAAGATGGCGTCCTCTGATTCAGTGAAAAGCCACAGCCACAGCCTGAGCCTCTGATACTTGGACTGCCACCACCACCATCACAGTCCTCTCAGCTGGGTCAGCTGACAACTTCATCATTTACATTCCAATCCACGGTGATCCACCAATACCAACTACCGTGGAAGATGAAGCCAGCAGCAGCCAGGGGAGCTGGGGCTTCTTCCCTGGATGCAACCTTCTGCAGCCAGAAGTCCTTACCCCTGCTGTCCCAGCAGGAGTATCCAGAAAAGCGCAAGTGGCTGCAGCGCTCACCAGCGTGACCACCACCCGGACCTGGTCAAGTCAAGAGGGTGGTGGAGTTCCACCACAGCAGTGAGCGTGGCCTACAAGAGGCAGGAGCGTATTGTATTGCCCCCTGTTTGACTCTCACCGAGATGGACATGGCTTGTCAGGACTCCCCCCCAATCTGCGGAAAATTTCCATTTGCGCCTAAGTGCGCCTATTTCCGTTTTCCCACCCTTCTCAGGTTATTTGGAAACCCCCTTTGCAAAGAGGGTTCTCAATTTGCTGCTATTTTATACCATCCATGTGGATTACACGTTACCTGTTTGGTTTACAAAATTACCTCACGTGGATTACAATTGAATTTTGGACTGTGTTCCAGTGTTTTATTATCAAGCAGCTATAAGGAGAGACTCAAACGTATATCTGAGCTTTTTATGCTTGCAAATGTGAAATTGCACTAAAATGTTTGCATACTGTCTTTGCTGTATTTTAGCAATAAAGTTTTTACTGGTTCAGCCACGTTCAAGCAATTTAGCCCATTGTGTGTATTCTTTTTCCGGTACTGCAATGTGTCCTATTATGCACTTATTGTACGGTGTTTTTAGTAAATTATGCACTTAGCTGGATAGCTAGCAGTGAAAACCTTACTTTTCTACCTCATATGGACTGTCTCTGAGGACTGTATGCCACGACCTAGCCTCATGCGTATGACGCAATCGCAAGTCAATAGTACGCTAAGGATTCGTACGCACTTTTGTACGCTAATGCTTACGTATTGCGTATTTTTAACAACGCTAACTGTATGATCGTAATTTGTGTAGGAATGTTCGCAAAACAACGATTATTTTTTTTAACGTAAATTCGACCGAATAAATTCGTATTAAGACCGAATCTTGTCAAAAATTCGTAGAACATTCACCAAAGCGAATTTTCAATGATTCGCTCATCTGTAGCCCATATTGCTACTCTGAAAAGACAAGAAGTCTTAAGATATTTTAGACCTAGCGGCCAGTGTTAAAACTGCAATATTTTATTATTATTTTTTTTAATACAATTAGCGACATGGAAAATTAAAAAAAAAATCACCAAAAATTCTAAGAAGTGTGTTTAACAAAAAATGTGACTTAGGTCATTTTCTGATGATATGTTTTCTTTACTAGGTCTGCCATTGCTGACAGAGGCTATTTATCACTGACCCAATGATGCCACTGTCCTGTCTGTACATTATATGCTATACTGTACTGCTGCTGCTATGGCTGCTACTACAGTACTGCTGCTGCCACTACTATTTCCCTTCCATATCAGCCCATTGCCTTGTCAATGATGTTCCATACTGTACTGCTGTTAAAACTAATACTAGCCCTACGCAGCCACACATCTTCTGCCTTGTCCATCATGTTACATGCTGTGATTTTGCTGCTGCTACTACTATTACTACACAGCCACACTTCTCTTGCTTTGTCCATTATGTTCCATATTGTACTGCTGCTGACAATCCTAACCTGCACACTACAACAAACCTGAAGTTGGTCTCAAAAAGGGATACATTTTTAATGGCTTTTCATGGATTGTTTAAATTAACTCCTAACCTATTGCTGTTATCCAAAAAGGCATAACTTTTAGACTGCTTGTTAAAAACAAATGATTACTTTTTCTGAGTGCATAAACTCCAGCAGGCAACTACCCCTTAAAAGGGATACTTTTGTTTTACCTGTTTTTAATTTTTAAAAAGAATAACTATCAAACATTAATTTTAAGCAGGCTGTTTATCACCAGATGCCATCTGTTTACTCATAGACAAATATGTGGCTGTCACATCGTCCCTCCTAATATTGTCTTGATATTAAAGATCTTCAGAGTGGTTGAATACAGTATCAGGAGTCCCCAAAGTGTTATGCATGACTTTTCAGGGCAATTGGGATACTTTGGATTTGAATGGATTACTGGAGACCATTTTTGTATCATTCTCGGAAAAACTCTTTAACCTCTTAACAGTCACATTTAAACATGGAAACCCCTATCAAAAATGTATTTTTTATTGTACATTTTGAATTTATATCTGAAGTAAATATAGCTGGCACACATCTCAAGTGACTGAAGTGCATTTTAACCTATTAAAAATATACTGTACCTAATATTTTTCCCCTTTGGTGTTCCAGTGGTCAAAACTTGCGGGATTAGTTTTATTTTTTTAGGAACCATTTTGGGTTACATATAGTGTATGAAATAACTAGGGATGAGCGAACCGAACCGTAACGAACCAGATTCGTTACGAACTTTCCCAAAAGTTCGGTTCGTCATCGAACCGAATTTTCAGAAAGTTCATGACGAATCTGATTAAAATAACGGCGACGCAAAATATACGCATATTTATTGAGAATGTACGCTAATGCGTACATATTCAGTTAAGTAGCGTACCTTTGACAACGCTAGACTGTATGTTCGTTACTTGAGTAGGAATGTTCGCAGACGCAGTATGTGCGTACGCTAATGCGTACATATTCAGTTAAGTGGCGTACCTTTGACAACGCTAGACTGTATGTTCATTACTTGAGTAGGAATGTTCGCAGACGCAGTGTATGCGTACGCTAATGCGTACATATTCAGTTAAGTAGCGTACCTTTAACAACGCGACACTGTATGTTCGTTATTTGTGCGGTAATGTTCGCATTAGCGTACGCATTAGTGTAAATTCTCAAATATGCGTATATTTTGCGTCGCCGTTGTTGAAGTCACTTGGATTTTTTCCACTTTTTCATTGTAATAGCAACTGCAAGTAAACGAAACTATACCCTATCAGACTCCCATTATTGTAGCAGCAATTATTCAGCCATTATAACAAGGTTCGTTTTAGGTTCGGTTCGTACGAATCCGAACTTCACTAAAGTTCGCCGAAGCAAACCGAACCGAACTTTTCAAAAGTTCGCTCATCCCTAGAAATAACATTTTATTTTTAGGGGGAAAGATTAAAAAACCTTGCAATTACAACATTATTTTGTGGGATTTATTTTTATAGTGTTCAATGTGTGATATAAATAACATATATTTATTGTGTGGGTCACTACTATTATGATGATGCCAAATGTATTTATTTTTATTTTTTTATTTTTTTTTCTATTTTTTCTCATACAGGGAGTGAGCTCCCCTAATGCCCCAATTCCTCATCCAGACTGATGCACCTGGTCTTGTTTGAATGCTGGCAATCTAAGATTTAAAACAAGACCAGAATCACAGCCTTATTGAGTTAGGAGTGAAAGCAACTGACAATAAAAGCAGAGATAATGCCATTGTTCTTGTCCTGTTTTAAAACCTGGGTTGTCAGCTTTCAAACAAGGCCAGGCCCATATTGCTAGCTGCTATAAAAACCAAGATGTATGGGATTAAAGTACCCCCCCCCCTCACTTTTCTGCCAAAGCTTTGCTGTTAAGTTCTTTTTCTGATAGCCCCAGCCAAGCTTGGGTAAAACTGTTTAGTGGTTAAAGGGGTTGTCTAAAATGTTATAAAATTTGCCTAAAAGCAACAAATGGTATTTAAAAAAAATTGCTTATCTTTTAAATTGCCACTCCAGTGTTGCTGCAATAGAACTTCTTCAGCAATTGCATCACTTATAATATTTATATGACAGCTTCATGCAAGCACTAACTTCAGTGGTGACACTTGCATATATGTATGTGACTAATGTGGCATGTAATGGGCTGTAACAGTTATATAAATGATGTATGTGACATCATTGCTACAGTGGTGATCACTGGAGTAGAGGTGGTTGTGATTGTTAGGCAAATATCTTAAACCCTTGACAAACTAGTGGATTTTCATTATTTTAAATACCAAACAATACTTTTGAACAAGTTCTATAGCAGGAGGCTATAGCAGCTAATATTTCTGCCCATATGATAGAATAAAACATAAAAGCATTTTTAATTAGAAAAGTTGACTATTGTGAGTGCACATTATGTATTAACCATTTGCACCAAATTTGTGCCACTATTTTATTTCTTTATGCCATGGCTATGGTCAAATATAATCATAATGAGGTTGTTATTATGGGGAATTTCAACTACCCAGATATAGACTGGGAAACTGAAACCTGTACAGCTCATAAAGGAAACAGTTTTTTGGCAATAACCAAAGACAATTACCTTTCCCAACTGGTTCAGGACCCGACTAGTGGGATGCCCATACTGGACTTAGTATTAACCAATAGACCTGACAGAACAACAGATGTGTAGGTTGGGGGACACCTGGGAAATAGTGACCATAAAATAATAACTTTCCAATTGTCATTCAAAAGAGTGTTTCTTCAGGGAGGAGCAAAAATACCAAACTTCAAAAAAGCAAAATTTAGCCAACTAAGAGAGGCCATAGGCCTAACTAACTGGGAAAAAGTCCTCAAAAATAAAAATACAGCCACAAAATGGGATATTTTTAAAAGCATCCTAATATCTAATTGTGAGAGGCACATACCTTATGTGAATAAAAGGGTAAGAAACAAGAAAAAAACAATGTGGATAAATAGAACTGTAAAGAAAGCAATAAATAACAAAAAGAAAGCATTTAAATCACTAAAACAGGAGGGGAGCGAGGAAGCATTGAAAAACTATAAGGAAAAAAATAGAATATGTAAAAGACAAATAAAAGCAGCCAAACTAGAGACCGAGAGATTAATCGCCAAAGAGAATAAAACTAACCCTAAAATGTTCTTCAACCAGGGGCGTAGCTATAGTGCAGAGGTGCAGGCGCTACCGGGCCCAGGAGCCTGAGGGGGCCCAAAGACCCTTGTGCCGCATAAGAAGACACACAAAGTACTGAGGGAAGGGGGCCCAAGCTGAACTGTTGCACCAGGGCCTATGAGCCTTTAGCTACACCCTTGTCTTCAACTATATAAATGGTAAAAAGTATAAACCTGAAGGTGTCGGCCCCTTACAGAGTAATGAGGGGGGAGTTGCAGAGAGTGATGAGGAGAAAGCAAAGCTACTAAATATCTTTTTCTCCACTGTATTCACTGAGGAAAATAAACTGAATCAGATGAAATGCAGAATATAAAAGTAAATTCCCCTTTAAAAGTGCCCTGTCTGCCCGAGGAAGAAGTACAGCGGCGTCTTAAAAAGATTAAAATAGACAAATTTCCAGGACCGGATGGCATACACCCCCGTATCCTAAGAGACTTAAGTAATGTCATAGCCAGACCCTTATTTCTGATATTTAAAGACTCTATACTGACAGGGAGTGTTCCACAGGATTGGCGCATAGCAAATATGGTGCCAATATACAAAAAGGGTCCAGAAACAGAGCCCGGAAACTATAGGCTGGTAAGTTTAACATCTGTCGTGGGTAAACTGTTTGAAGGTTTTCTAAGAGATGCTATCTTGGAGTACCTCAATGAAAATAAGCAAATAACTCCATATCAGCATGGCTTCATGAGGGATCGGTCATGTCAAACCAATGTAATCAGTTTCTATGAGGAGGCAAGTTCTAGACTTGACCGCAGTGAAGCAATGGATGTCGTATATCTGGACTTCTCCAAAGCATTTGACACTGTACCACATAAAAGGTTAGTATATAAAATGAGAATGCTTGGACTGGGAGAAAATGTCTGTATGTGGGTATGTAACTGGGTCAGTGATAGAAAACAGAGGGTGGTTATTAACGGCACATACTCAGATTGGGTCACTGTCACTAGTGGGGTACCACAGGGGTCAGTATTGGGCCCTATTCTCTTCAATATATTTATCAATGATCTTATAGAAGGCGTGCACAGTAAAATATCAATTTTTGCAGATGACACTAAACTGTGTAAAGTAATTAACACAGAAGAGGACAGTACACTGCTACAAATGGATCTGGATACAGTGAAGGCTTGGGCAGAGAAATGGCAGATGAGGTTTAACACTGACAAATGTAAGGTTATGCACATAGGAAGGAATAATGCAAGTCACCAGTACATACTGAATGGTAAAACACTGGGTAACACTGACATGGAAAAGGACCTAGGAATTTTAGTGAACAGCAAACTAAGCTGCAGAAACCAGTGTCAGACAGCTGCTGCCAAGGCCAATACAATAAGATAATGGGTTGCATCAAAAGGGGCATAGATGCCCGAGATGAGAACATAGTCCTGCCACTTTACAAATCACTAGTCAGATCACACATGGAGTACTGTGTACAGTTCTGGGCTCCTGTGAACAAGGCAGACATAGCAGAGCTGGAGAGGGTTTAGAGGAAGGCAATTAGAGTAATAACTGGAATGGGTGGACTACAGTATCCAGAAAGATTATCAAAATTAGGGTTATTCGCTTTAGAAAAAAAGACGACTGAGGGGAGATCTAATAACTATGTATAAATATATCAGGGGTCAGTACGGAGATCTCTCCCATGATCTGTTTATCCCCAGGTCTGTTACTATGACGAGGGGACATCCTCTGCGCCTGGTGGAAAGAAGGTTTGTACACAAACATAGAAGAGTATTCTTTACGGTAAGAGCAATCAGACTATGGAACTCTCTGCCTGAGGAAGTGGTGAAGGTAAGTTCACTAAAAGAGTTCAAGAGGGGCCTGGATGTATTTCTGGAGTCTAATAATATTAAAGGTTATAGTTACTAGAGATGGGTCGTTGATCCAGGGAGTTATTCTGATTGCCTGATTGGAGTCGGGAAGGAATTCTTTCCCCTAATGTGGGGAAAATTGGCTTCTACCTCTCAGGGGTTTTTTGCCTTCCTCTGGATCAACTTGTAGGATAACAGGCAGAACTGGATGGACAGATGTCTTTTTTGGCCTTATAAACTATGTTACTATGTAAATTAACTGTGATATTTTAAAAAGCTTGCATAAAAAGTCTGCACAAACCCGACAGACTGACTTAAATTATAAACCACAAATTTAATCAAAATCATTAGTGTTATGCAAAGCAGCAGAGCTATGCTGATTATTACAGACAGAAGGTCTTATTATTTGCAGTTTACTAAAGAAGCACTACACCCTTAAAAGCAAGGAAAACAAGCATTGACTGCTATGAAAACTTTGTCTTCAGCTCTTTCTTCAAGCCTTTACAGAAATAACAGAAAGCAATTTTAAAGGCTACGGACTACGGCTTTGGGATCATTGTGTTTATTATTGCATTGTACTCATTTTGAACGAAAATAATTTTTTCCATTGTTTTTTTATTAAAACTTTTAAGCCCCTTTCTCTGGACAGCATGTTATGTGTTTTTACTATGTTCTGTCAGGCAACTTAGCTGACCGCATCAAATCTCTGACCTTATAAGGCTACTTTCACACTTGTGAGCCTATAAAATGCTGCGTTTTTTGTCCAGCCGCCTCTCGATTTGTGGACTCATGGTAGCATGGTTCCATCAGGCTGTTCTACCACCGGACCAGCCTGCCAGAGAAGGCTACCGCAAATGTGAAAGTAGCCTTACACTCATTATAGCTAATGTTTATCTTACTGATAGGAATGTGGCTTAAATAAGTGTGTTTGAGCTATTAGTAATTTTAAGATAAGGGTTATTAGATGATTAGCACAAAGTGAAAGTGACAGTATGATTCTCAAATCTAGACTCAAGTTAAGTCTTTATGACAAAGCTGCTGAAATTCTTTAATAAAGACCAATTGAAAAAAAATAGTTTAAGCCCAAAGTGATTAAAATGCAATCATAAAAAATGGCCCAAAGGTGTACATAGCCTTTAAGAGTCAGACAGCATTTAAGAGCCTGCAGTCAGACAAGTACTTTATCACTCACTGCCTCTCTATCTTCACCTGGAAACAGGCTGTTATCTGTTTATACACACTCCAGACCACACAGGAATTTCAGGAATGGGTCGAGGATTAAATCCAATACACTTAAACAATGTAATACATTGCCTGGAAATTTGGTTTATGACAACATCAAATCTCCTTGAACTCATTTTTAATGAAAATATATTATCTCTTATTATTTTTTTTTTACACACTTTTACTTTTTGCTCAAGCAATAATGGTAGGCAGGCAGTAGGGGTAATGGAAGTGTCAATAGCTGGTTTAGCAGAAAGGAGTAGCAGCGGCAGCAACAGCTATACAGTACAGAAGATAAGGGTAGGCAGGCAGACAGCGTCAGTTGATTGATGTGGCAGCAGCAATATAGTACAGAAGATGATAGTAGGTAGGGAGAAAGCAGCAGTGGCACAATGGCAGCAGTAGCAAGGGCACGTCAATTCATTTGCCTCAGCTGAAGCAGTATGAAACTCCTTCAAGATTCATGCCTCATTTATTCTGGCAAAAGTAATGTTTTGTACTGTACAATGACAGAGGACAACTTTGTGCGTATGTGTATCACAAGTCCCCCTACCACACTGAAACTCTCTCTGAGATGACACTGGAGGCCACCATCCCAGTCTGCCTGTCCGGAAGTCCAGGTTGTCTGAGAACATGGTATGCATCAGAGAGAAGACAGAGTCCAGTTAAGACTGACCAACTAGTGCGGAACATGAAAAAAAATTGTTACATCATGTTGATGTTACTGTACTGGCTGCTGCAGTCTCTGCTGGTCATGGAAAGTGAGATTCCAAGAGGTGGTTGGCACTATGGGAGGGAGAAAGGGGCCTCAGACATAGGGGTTCAGGTGTCTGCTCTCTGAAAGCTGTGGTAAGCTGTTTACACAGTGTTTGCTGATAATACAGCAATTGTATTCCAAATAGCTATATAGAAGTTCTTTCTTGCCACACATTCCATTATTGATGGCTGATGATGGAGTGGAAGATGAGTAGCCTGAGTTAGAGAAACAATGAGTGATGTTGACGATGACAAGGACACTGTACTGCACATGGATGCAGCCTGGCTGCTGCAAAAATATACCGGGGGAAGGAGAACACTCTAGTTGTGATAGCTTTTGGCCACTTTTGTTTTTCCACAGTAACCATTAACCCCATCATGTGGTATAACAGAGCCGTGGTGCCTATGTTTGAACACCTACGGTACAGCATATTTTAAACCTACAAATCTTTCACACAACAATGCTTTTGCCTTTCAGCATTGTAGAGAAAAATTGACAGCCGAGCTTGGCTTTGATTTTTTATTTTTTTTAAAGAATCTTTAAGAATCACTAGTCATCACTAGCCACCACCCTCCTCCTCTGATGTTGCCTCCTTCTTAGCACCCCAATCTAGCTCCAGGGTCCTGTCCAATATGCAATCATCATTATAGTCCTCACCTTCTCTGGTATTAAAAGGAAGAGGAAGAGCAGGAGAAATACAATGACCACCATGCATAGCATCAAACTCAAAAGTGATCTCCACCTCCTGTTTTGAGAGTACGAGTGAGCCATGCATTCCAAAATCTCATCTTGATGGCTCACTTCGGGTTTGGTACACACAGTTTATTAAATGATAACATGGTAATGTAATTTAAAGACAAAGACTGTTGCAAACTGTTGTTGGCAATTTACTTTTGCACTAATGTAGTGTTTGCCGGAAAATGTCTTTGAACTATGCATTTAATATCACACTGATTCAATTAAATTAATGTACTAAAAAAATCTGCTACAGTAACGTGTCCGCCAACACATATATAACAATGCAGTGTTTGTGGAAATGTCTTTGAACTATGCTTTTAATATAACTTAATTAAGTTCATCAATTCAATACATTATACTAAGAATGTATATGTGCAATGCTTGTAGAAATGTCTTTGAACTATGCATCTAATATCAGTTGTTCAACAATTTAAATATTGCACTTAAAATGTATATGAAAAGAAGTGTATGCTGCAATAATGCATCCGTTAACACTAATATAACAATGCAATGTTTGAGGAAATGTCTTTAAAGGCTATGTACACCTTCTAAGGGTAATTTTTGTTTATAATTGCATTTTACTTATTTTTGGCTAAAAATCATATTTTCGATCTGCCTTTATTAAAAATATTGAGCCATGTGTGTAACTGCTACTTTCAATTTGTGCTGGTCATCTAATAAACCTTATCTTTAAACTACTAAAAGGACATAAACATTTCACTCTTCAGTAAGATAAGAACTGAGCTGTAATGAGTGTTTATAATGTCAGAGAGTAGAGAAAAGGAGCCTGTCAGCTCCCTAGCTGATGGAAAGAGAGAAAATCCAGAGGCTGCTACTAGAGCATCTCAGCTATGTAGACAAAAAAGGCATCCATATTATGAATAAAGACTAGAGATGAGCGAGCACTAAAATGCTCGGGTGCTCGTTATTCGAGTCGAACTTTTCCCGATGCTCGGGTGCTCGTTTCGAATAACGAACCCCATTGAAGTCAATGGGAGACTCGAGCATTTTAGCGGGGTACCAAGGCTCTGCCTAGGGAAGGCTGGGTGAAAACCTGGAAACATCAGAAAATGATGGAAACACCACGGAAATGGACAGGAAACAGCAGGGGCAGCATGCATGGATGCCTCTGAGGCTGCCTAATCCCACCATTACCCCAAATTCTCAGGCAACAGCCTGGTGGTTACCCTCATGGCAATTGTGCTCACCCAGACCAAGAAAGGCGAGGCACATGCCCATCACATGTTAGGGAAGCACCCAACTAGGTGCAACGAAGGTCCATCACCGCCTGCAGGTGACACCACTACTCATGCTGGCACTGCAGCTAAAATCAAGTTTAGTATCTGTTCTTATCAGTTGCTGTGCCTGCTGGTGGTATAGTGGTGAGCATAGCTACTTCCCAAGCAGTTGATGCGGGTTCGATTCCCATCTATCGCAGGAGGCAATTCAAAATCAGTACAATATCTAATGCGTCCCCCTACCTGGGAAAATTGTTTGGAGAGAGGGCATGTAGGTGGGGGGGAGGAGGTTTCGCTGGAAGAGCCAGAGGAGTGCCCCCTGGGCTAGCGTGTGTGGTGGTGACAACAGCCGGACTGGATTTGGGAAAACTGTTGCTTTAACCCGTATGGTATCGATTCTTCTCAATTTAATACCGTATACATCCCCTATCTTGGGACCCTATATTTAATGGATTTTTCGAACACGGAAAACGGAAAAAGAGCTTGCTCTGGCCAGGGGAGTGTTTTTCCCACTGCAGCTAAGGGGACGTGTCCATGCTCTGCCTATCACAGGTCAGGAGGCAGATAAAAGAAGAACAAAAACAAACATGAGTGCAACTTCTGATACGTCCCCTATCTGGCTAAATTGTTTGTAGAGTGGGCCTGTAGGTGGGGGGGCAGGCTGGGGCAAGGAGGTTTCGCTGGAAGAGCCAGAGGAGTGCCCCCTGGGCTAGCGTGTGTGGTGGTGACAACAGCCAGAATGGATTTTTGAAAACTGTTGCATCAACCGGTACAGTCGTAAATTATGAACTTGATCAAGTGTAGCATGTGTTCTCTGTATTCTTCTCAGTTTAATACCGTATATGGCAGCTATCCGGAAAAATAGTTTGGAGAGAGAGAAAGATAGGAAAAAGACGTCAATTGTTTGGAGAGAGGGCCTGTAGGTGGGGGGCAGGCTGGGGGGAAGGAGGTATCGCTGGAAGAGCCAGAGGAGTGCCCCCTGGGCTAGCGTGTGTGGTGGTGACAACAGCCGGACTGGATTTGGGAAAACTGTTGCTTTAACCGGTACAGTCGTAAATTATGAACTTGATCAAGTGTAGCATGTGTTCTCCATATTCTTCTCAGTTTAATACCGTATATGGCAGCTATCCGGAAAAATAGTTTGGAGAGAGAGAAAGATAGGAAAAAGACGTCAATTGTTTGGAGAGAGGGCCTATAGGTGGAACTCCGGAAAAATTGTTTGGAGAGAGGGTCCTGTAGGTGGACCTCCGGAACAATTGTTTGGAGAGAGAGAGGGCCTGTAGGTGGACCTCCGTTAAAATTGTTTGGACAGAGGGCCTATAGGTGGACCTCTGGAAAAATTGTTTGAATAGAGGGCCTGTAGGGGGCCCTCCTGAAAAATTGTTTGAAGAGAGGGCCTGTAGGGGGCCCTCCTGAAAAATTGTTTGAAGAGAGGCCTGTAGGTGGACCTCTGGAAAAATTGTTTGAATAGAGGGCCTGTAGGGGGCCCTCCTGAAAAAATTGTTTGAAAGAGAGGGCCTGTAGGTGGACCTCTGAAAAATTGTTTGAATAGAGGGCCTGTAGGGGGCCCTCCTGAAAAATTGTTTGAAGAGAGGGCCTGTAGGTGGACCTCTGGAAAAATTGTTTGAATAGAGGGCCTGTAGGGGCCCTCCTGAAAAATTGTTTGAGAGAGGGCCGTGGGCCCCTCCTGAAAAATTGTTTGAAGAGAGGGCCTGTA